>SJYC01097558.1:0-39314 GCA_006408675.1 Madoqua kirkii
GCCACTGCTGAGTTTTCCAAATTTGTTGGCATACTGAGTGCAGCACTTTCACAACATCATCTTCTAGGATTTGAAAGAGCTCATCTTGAATTCCACCACTTCCACTAGCTTTGTTCATGGTTATCCTTGAGTTCACACTCAAGGATGTCTGGCACTCTGTTCAAGGGACAACTGTATATAACAATCACAAATTTAGTTAAAAGACTTATACATGACTGTTTATATATTATAGCATTTTGTTATCAAATGTGATGAACTGTAATCTAAGCCAAGGATTTTCAAGCATGCTAACACTTAAGGGGTGAGGAAAGAGGTAGCTGATTCTCCCCTAATCCTCCCCTGCATCTGCAACAATACTGAAATTTTATGTTCACATCATCCCTTCACTGAAAAAAGTCCATAAAGAGCTAATGGTTCTCAATAGTTATTTCATATAACTGCTGAAAAAAAAACAAACAAACAGTGCTTTAATCTGTGAAGGCTGCTCTAACAAATGTCAGAGACTAGATGGCTTACAAACAACAAACATTTATTTCTTACTCTTCTGGTGGCTGGGATGTCCAAAATCAAGGCTCCAGAGACCATGTATTTGGTGAGGACTTGCTTCCCTGTTCATGGACGATTGTAGTTTTGCTATAACCTACAGGGCAGAAGGGGCAAGGGACCTTCTCTGTCACTTGATTTATAAGAGCACTAATCCTCATCATGAGGGAATCACCCTCATGATCTAATCACTCTCAAAGGCCCCACTCTCCTAGGCCCCATCACCTAGGAAATTAGATTTCAATATATGAGTTTTGAGGGGCTACAACCATTGAGCTTATAACAGGCTTTATTATAATTTCTCATATTTACAAACAGCTCTAAAGTAAAACAATTATAAGAATATACAAATTAGACATTATCATGTCATTTTTCAAAAAATGGCCGCTTACAAGATTCACAAACATTTTAAAAATATTGCGTCTAGTTTCTTAAGATGAAATACATGCACTCAATGCTGTAAATTTCTTCCCATCACTGTTTTTTACTGCATTCCACAATTTTGGATAAGTTGTCTTTATATTTTCATTCTCTTCAAGTAGTTTTAAGCAATTATCTTTTTTGACTCAAACATTTGTCTTCTTTAACCTTAAAGTTATTAAAAAGTATGTTGTCTAACTTCAAATATTTGGGAATTTGACATATATCTTTCTGTTTAATTTGTACTGTAATCCCTTTGGGTCTGAAAGCATACTCTGTGTTTTTCTATTCTCTTAAATTTGTTAAGACATATTTTATGTCCTCCCAGAGTGTGGTCAGTCTTGATGAATGTTCTATGTGAGCTTGTGAAGAATGTGTACCTTGCTGTTGTTGGCTGAAGTAGTCCATAAATATCAATTGGTTCAGATTAATTGATAGTGTTTTTCAGGTAAAATATATTCTGATTTTCTGCTTGATGGTCAAACAGTTGCTGAAAGAACAGTGTTGAAGTCTTCAGCTACAATAACGAATTTGTCTATTTTTCCCTTTCATCTTATCAGTTTTTGCCTTTTTTTTTTTTTTCGGACACACTCTTGTTAGGTATACACATTTAAGAGAAATTAAAATTGACTTCTTTATCATTATATAATGCCCATTTATCCATGGTAACTTTCCTTCTTCTGAAGTATGCTTTATTTGGAATCAATACACTTACTTTAGTTGTCTTTTGATTATTGTTAGCACATGTCTATTGCTCCATCCTTTTTAACCAATTGGAGATTTTATTTTTAAAGCTGACTTCCATCAGACGACATAAATTGAGTCTTGCTTTTATCTGACAATCTTTGAATTTAAATTGGTGCTCTGACCATCCATGTTGAGAGTTATTCCTAATACAGTTGGATTAATATCTAACATGTTTGTAACTTTGTTCTGTTCATTGAATTTGTTCTTTTTCCCCCTTTTCCGCCTTGTCTGCTACTAAATAAACATCGAATATGATTCCCTCTTACTTCACATTTTAGCACAAAAATTAGTTTTTTAAATGTTGTATTTGCCTTAGATTTTTCAATATACATTTTCTTTAACTGCCCTGTCTGATAGTCATATATACATATATGCTGCTAAGTAACTTCAGTCATGTCCGACTCTGTGCGACCCCATAGACGGCAGCCCACCAGGCTCCACCGTCCCTGAGATTCTCCAGGCAAGAACACTGGAGTGGGTTGCCATTTCCTTCTCCAGTGCATGAAAGTGAAAAGTGAAAGTGAAGTCGCTCAGTCATGTCTGACTCTTAGCGACCCGCGGACTGCAGCCTACCAGGCTCCTCCACCCATGGGATTTTCCAGGCAAGAGTACTGGAGTGGGGTGCCATTGCCTTCTCATATATATATATATAATTTTTTTTTTTTAATTTACTTATGGCTGTGATGGTTCTTTGTGGTTGCTGCTGCTTGGGCTTTTGTTAGAATTTGGTGACCGGCAGCTACTCATGGGGCTTCTCTTCACGGTGGCTCCTCTTGTTTCTGAGCACAGGCTCCAGGTCATGTGAGCCTCAGCAGTTACAGCACATGGGCTCAGCAGTTGCAGCTCCCGGGCTTTCAAGTGCAGGCTCAACTGTCGTGATGCTTGGGCTTAGCTGCTCCATGCCATGTATGGTCTTCCTGGATCAAGGATTACCACATTTCCCACCTTGGCAGGTGGACTTTATTTTTTACTACTGAGCCATCAAGGAAGACTCCCAATATGCATTTTTAATCAATCTAAAATTGTTATTAAAATGATACTAGACCACTTCACTTGTAGCAACAGAATATTTCTAATCCCTCTTTCTTCTCCCTGTGACATTGCGTCATTCATTATTTATCCATAGGCTATATTCACAGAGAACATTGTTACTATTATTACTTGAAACAGTTATCTTTTATATTAAATAAGAATAAGAAAAATGAAATATTTTTTATTTTATTTTTTAAATTTTCTCTGACATGCTCTTTTCCTTTAAGTAGATTTAAGTTTGTGGTATATATCATCTTCCTTCTGATTAAGAAATCTTTTAACTTTTTTGTGTGTGTACAGATATGCTAATAATAGGGTTTCTCTCATAGCTCAGTTGGAAAAGAATCCGCCTGCAATACAGGAGACCCTGGTTCAATCCCTAGGTCGGGAATATCTGCTGGAGAAGGGATAGGCTACCCACTCCAGTATTCTTGGGCTTCCCTTGAGGCTTAGCTGGTAAAGAATCCACCTGCAATGTGGGAGACCTCGGTTTGATTCCTGGATTGGGAAGATATCTTGGAGAAGGGAAAGGCTACCCACTCCAGTATTCTGGCCTGAAGAACTCCATGGATTGTATAGTCCATGGGGTTGCAAAGAGTTGGACATGACTGAGCAACTCACAGTATGCTAATGATGAATTCCTTCAGTTCTTGTTTGTCTTAGGAAGTTTTTATATTTCTCTTTCACTTTAGAGAGTAATCTTTCTGGATACAGAATTCTTGGCTGGTTCTTTCTATCTTTCTTTTAACACTGAAGATTTATCCTACCTTCTTTCTTGCATAATTTCTGACAAAAAGTCCATTGTATCTTTGCTCCTTTGTAGGTAAGGTGCATTTTCTCTTCTCTAGATTCTTTTAAGATTTTTTTTTCTGTCTTTCTCTCTTTATTTTGGAAGATGCTGCTGCTGCTAAGTCACTTCGGTTGTGTCTGATTCTGTGCAACCCCATAGACGGCAGCCCACCAGGCTCCCACATCTCTGGGGTTCTCCAGGCAAGAACACTGGAGTGGGTTGCCATTTCGTTCTCCAATGTGTGACAGTGAAAAGTGAAAGTGAAGTCGCTTAGTCTTGTCTGATCCCTAGCAACCCCATGGACAGCAGCCTACCAGGCTCCTCCATCCATGGGATTTTCTGGGCAAGAGTACTGCGGTGGGTTGCCATTGCCTTCTCCATTTGGAGGATGAGGATTTTAAATATTACATGCATGAAAGTAGTGTTTTGGTACTCATTTTTGTTCTGACTTTCCTGGATGTGTGGTTTGGTATCTATCATGAAGTTTGGGAGCTTCTCAGCCATTATTACTTCAAATATTCCTTTCTTATTGTTGTGTGCCAGTTATGTGTATGTTATATCTTTTGACATTATTCCACAGTTTTTGGATGTTCTGGGTTTGAGGTTTTTTCCCTTCTTTTTGAATTTCATTTTGGGAAGTTTATATTGATCTGTCTTCAAGCTCACTGACTCTTTCCTCAGATTTATTTAGTTTATTGATGAACTTATCATAGGCGTTCTTAATGTCTATCATAGGGTTGGGGATTTTTAGCATTTCCTTTGAATTCTTTCTCAGAGTCTGTAGCTCTGTGCTTACTTTACCCAAGTGTTCTTGCACATTATCTAACTTTTAAAATTAAAGTTCACAATGTTTTGTCAAGAGTTTTAAAAAATCTCCTGTGATAATTTTAACATCTGTGTTATATTTGAGTCTAGTTCTGAAGCTTACTTTATCTCTTTAGACTATTTTTTCTTGCTTTTTGTCAATATTAAACAAAGATTACACATCCCTTTCCCATTCCAAAGCCTTGAGGGGATCTTCACCAGATCTTCAACTGAAATCTGATAGAGTTTCTAGAGGTAAAGCCCACAGAAGGGCCCATAAGATCTCAAAACCTAAGACTTTCTCATTCTTCATGCTAAATCACAAAATTACTACTTAAATATTGTCCCTGATGCTGGGAAAGATTGAGGGCAGGAGGAGAAGGGAGTGACAGAAGATGGGATGATTGGATGGCATCACCAACTCAATGGACATGCGTATGAGCAAACTCTGGGAGATAGTGAAGGACAGGGAAGCCGCAGTCCATGGAATCACAAAAAGTCAGACATGACTTACTGACTGAACACAAACAACAGCAATTAGTTTATAGCTACCTCTGCTTCTGATCTAGTTAGCAGATTCCAACTGCAAATTTTTGAATTCATCTGTCTAAGGAAATGACAACCCACTCCAGTATTCTTGCTTGTGAAATTCCATGGACAGAGGAACCCGGCAGGTATAGTCCACAGGGTTGCAAAGAGGCAGACATGACTGAGAAGCTAAACAATAACAACAAAACCAGTATAGTATTTTCCCGGAAACCTGCATTTTCTGATGGGTTCAAGAAAAGTCATTCATATTCTTTTTAAAAATTGTAGCAGCAGTTATTTCTGAGCTCTTTACATGTTATTGCTAAAATTGGAAACCTCTTAGTTCTTTTAGGTGAGTGGACTTTGTCTTTCTTTCTAGTTTCTAAATTTCTATTGCTGTAGTCTTAGTTCTTCTTTTGATTGTCCTTTTTTTTGATGTTGACTCATTTTATTAACATTTTTATGGGATTTGGTAAAAAGTAGAGGTTAATACATTTGTTCAGTTTCCCACCCAATTATTTCAACTTTACCATTGTATTCCCTCAAAACTCCATGAAACAAGGTTTCCTCAATTAGGTCAATAAGTATATTAGTTCCTAGAATCATTACTTTGAACACTTTTTTATATATTCAGGGCCAAGACAGTGCTTGGTAAATAGTAAGTACCTCAAAAATTTGTTCTAAGTGAATGGGTAGATGACTAAATGGCTGAATGAATGAATGGCTACTTTCTTTACTGCAGTTCTAGGTATGCCGAGAAGAGTCTTCTCTTCAAACCGCCTCATCATTGGTCTGCTTGTGCTGGAAGCGCCTTTGGAATTCCATAGGTGTCGATCTGAAAGCATTTTCTTGTTTCTGGAGTTATGTGTTCATGTTGAATGATGGGAAAAATGACAGAGAAGACAATATCATGTAACATTCCAGTAGAAAATTTGCATGAACCTAAACAAAATTGTTTGAAAACTGGCCGAAATCAAATATTTGTCTTGATAAGATATTCTTCTTGTAATACCTTGAAAGGAAAGCAAAATGTCTTTAATATTATTTTTTTCTTATCACAATTATACTTGCAAATATTTTTAAAATGCAAAATTATTACTTTTACTGAAAAATTTCCATATCTCATCTGTTACTCTAATGTCTGGCACATAGATAGTTTTTAATAAATAATATTTTCTGATTGATCAAATGAATGCATTCATTCACACCTTGTGTTGAGGGATGTGTATTTATTATAGATTTCTGCTCAAAAACAGAAGTTAGTAAATTTTTTCTAGGTAAAGGGCCAGGTATTAATATTTTTGGTTTGTGGGCCATAAACCCCTGTTGTAACTGTTCAGCTCTGGTACTGTAGAGCAAAAGCAGCCACAGCCATGTGTAAATGAATGACATCATTGTATGCTTGTAAAACTTTATTTTAAAAATTAAGAAATGGACTGGATTTGAGCCATGTACCCAGGCTTGGCTATCCCTACATTAGAGTCCAGATATTTGACCCAGGTGTATACTCTATAATTTTATATTCCTCTTTCTACTGAACATTCTTTCTGGGATGTCCATAGGTACCTCAGTCTCAGCATGCTGAAAACTGATTTTATCATTATTCACCTGCTTAAGTGTTCCCTGTATATTTTCTACCTCAAGAAATGACAAAACTTTCTCCTCAACCAATAAACAGTCTAAGATTTCCTATGTTCACTTAGATGGGTTTTTTTTTTTTTGGTTTTGTCTTGTTCATTCATCTAGAATATGTTTCTTTATTATCTTATTTTGTTTAATAGAGACCAATATCCCTTTCATTTTATAGGATAACATTTTAACAAGTGTGTGTGGGTGTGTGTGTGTGTGTGTGTGTGTGTGTGTTCAGTTGCTTGGTCATGTCTGACTCTTTGTGACTTATGGACTATAGCCCACCAGGCCTCTCTGTCCATGGGATTTTCCCAGCAAGATTACTGGAGTGGGTCACCATTTCCTCCTCTGGGTGATCTGCCCAAGCCAGGGATCAAATCTGTGTCTCCAGTATCTCCTGCATCGCAGGCAGAGTCTTTACTGCTGAGCAACCAAGGAAGCTCCTATTTAAAAAAGTAAGACACATGAAAATAGGATTTGAAATCAGCTATGTTTTTAAAGACATATGACCATGATTTCCTTTAAATTTCATCACTGTATTTCTGTGACAGTGGATATTTATGAGTACATTTGGAAATAGTATAAAAAGTCAAAATGTGAAATATTGTGAATGTCAAATCTATAGCCAAATGGTCTTACCATACATCTTATCCCCATAATGAGTTTTGCTTTTTATATATGAAAGCATAAAGATAAGGAATATATTTATTCATGCATATGTAAAATTTCTATTTTTGAAATTTTATGTTTTATTGACGAACATAAAAATTGATGGGTTAAGATTTTTATAATACTATTTTGAGCATAATGTTATATATTATTTAAATTATTAACTTGAGGTACCATATTTCTTACCATTTGGTTGTCTTTTTTCCTCATTGCTTAATTTTGTAAGTAATTATTGACCAAACCTGCTTGCTCTCTAAAAGAAATCCGTTTCCCCATGGTGTTTGTGTGAACTGAACATGATGTTTGTGTGAGGCTATTAATCATGAAGACACATTATTTATGTATTTGGGGAGGGGTGTGTGTGTATCTTAGTCACAGAGTTATGTCTGACTCTTTTGCGACCCTACAGACTATAGCCCATCAGGCTCCTCTGTCCATGGGATTCTTCAGGCAAAAACACTGGAGTTGGTTGCCATTTCCTCCTCCAGGGTATCTTCTGGACCCAGGGACTGAACTTGCATCTCCTGCACTGGCAAACAGATTCTTTACCACTGAGCCACCTGGGAAGCCCTTATGTATTTGGACAGATGCATTAATGCATGTTTTCACTTGAAGTTAAATTTAAACTCAGAAGATAACAGTAAATTTACTCAGCTGTATTTTTTTCACATACAAAATTTGTAAAGTAAGCCTTTTAAAACATGAAATTTATGTTAAAGAACCTAAAAATACCCATGGGTCATGATCTGGAGTGAGATATTCCTGGAGTCAGGGGAACATCCATATTCAGTTCTTCAAAAATAGCTGTGAATTTGTGAAAACAACGTCTCCTATTTATTAATACCACCTTTATTTACCCTGTATGTGTTTTTCCTGGATGATTGCTCAAAATTTTGCAAGTTAGTCTGTGAATGAATACATAAGAAAATATTTATCACTAATCACACGCGCTCACTCACTTCAGGGAATTTCCATTTCATAGATGAGTGTGTTCCAGATGTGTTTCATAAGTTGCTTCTCCTAGAGACATTGGTAGAGAAAGAAAACTCAGATTCAATTGCCATCCCAGAAGTCCATGTTTTGTTTGAGAACAGAAGTAGGGGTCTTAGATGGCAAAAACCGTTTGAAATTCTTTCCAAATTTTAGCTTCCAGACAGCATGGAGAGGCAATGGTGGCCAGAGAAGGGTGAATGAGCAAAAGAAAACATAAGGATCCAGAATTCTGGATCAATGCATAGGCAAACATCTCCCACAAACTGGTTTTAAAGAAGCAGTGAAAAAAATTGTGTACAGATAAACTTCTGTAAAGTTCTAATGCATCACTGTAAATTGCTTTGAAGAGACCAAGTTTGATTCATATAATTTACAGTTTCTTAACGCTAAACCACCTGAAGCCCATGATACTTTTTGCTCTCTGGTTGATGCTGGTTCCCTTCCAGGTAGAACACAAATAAAAGGTACAACTTCAACTCAGGGGAATGGACACAAGGCAGCTCTACTTCAAAAGGTCAGCTTATGTCCTAAAGACCATAGTTAGCCTAAACTATTAATAGTCATTTTTACTAGTTTCTAAAATAGAACAAGTTAGTCTTACTGTTGGATTTCTTCACAAAAGGCTTTGGTTTAGTGCTAGATTAAAAGGTAGAGTTAAATGGACATGATATGTTGCTTTGGAGTTCTTTTGCATTGGGGTAATCTGTATTTTGGTAACCAGTTTTTACTGACAGAGCCACAGAATGACAGTGTGGTTTAAAATTGCCTACGAAGCACAATGTGTTCATGAAAAAATGTTATAGAAATACTCTGCCTTTGTCATTTTATTCAGGGTCTCTAAAAGCTGGCATGTCACTGAAGTAAAAGGGTTGACTCTTCCACTGTCTTTCCACCAAAATCTCCTATATAATATTTCTCAAAGTATATTGGTGTCAAACAACCCATTTACATCAAGATATCTTTCTTGCCACTCCTGCACAACTGGAATTCATGCCATGTCACCTTCTAATCCAGCCCTTAGATATTAGCCTTTGATTCAGTGCTTGTTCACTTGGGTGCAGAAAGAGTGTGTTGTGGGCAAGAAGGGTTTGCCTTTCACGTTTCTGTTAGTGCCTATTGCTGCTGTAACAAATGACCACAAATCAAATGGCTTGAAACAACACAAATTTATTATTTTACCATTCTGGAGGTCAGAAACCTGAAATGGTCTCACTGGTCCAAAATGAAGATGTCAGTGGGGCCGTATTCCTTTCTGAAGACCCTAGGTGAGAATGGAAAAATCAGAACATTTGTGCCTGTTAGTAGTGCTATCTATGGCTTATTAAACATCACAGGCTGTGCCTGGCATTGTGCTCGACTGCATGTTGTGGTCGCTAAGTCAGGTTTGACTCTTTTGCGACTACCGTGGACTATATAGTCCACCAGGCTCCTCTGTCCCTAGAATTTCCCAGGCTAGAATACTGGAGTGCATTGCCATTTTTCTTCTCCAGGGAATCTTCCCAACCCAGGGACTGAACCCATGTCTCCCACCTTGACAGGCAGAGTCTTTACCACTGAGCCAGGAGGGAAGTCCCTGTGCCCGACTAGATGGACCTAAATGACTCTCAGTTCATAGGCCCTGGGGGGTGCTTCTCCATTCATTCTGTTTCCTTCCACTTTTATTGCAGACCTGCAAGTGGCAGCAAGTAGTGATACGGGGATTTGCCTCAGTAGACCTCAAATTTTCTTTTCATGGACTATGCTAATGTCTTAAGAGAGGCTGAGGGTGTATATAAGAACAAAAGGCATTCCCAAACCTATTTGGCCATTATCCTAAGCCACATCTTCCAATACAGTTTTTATTAGCAATAAAATTGGCACATCCATCCTATCAATTTATCTCCTATATATAAGATGAGTTTTATTTGTGACTCTCATAAACATTTAATATCGCTTCTATGTAGAAGTTCTGGATCTACTCATATCACCAGCTGGGACTCAAACATAGATCTGATACTTAGTAAGGCCTTCCTTATTCTTAACCATAAGTCACCTTTGGCTACATACTATAATTATTTTAAAGTTTAAATAATTTCATTAGCTATATCCCACACATAAAAGATGTTCAATAATTATGAAATTTTCTCCTCCTGTTTTATGAGTAAAAGGAGAATCAAATAAACTAGAAATTTAAAAATATTTAAAAATATTGTATAAGGTAATTTTTAACCAGCCCTCAGCAAATAATTTTCAGTCTAAGAGGTGCCTGATTTTTTCATTCACCAATTGGTCCCTTCATTTATACATTCAATTAGCTTTTACTTTTTCAAGATAAATATAAGGTAAGATGAATAAGACCAAATTTAGCTTTGAGAAGAACATTCATGTTTTTAAATCAGCAACATAGAAGAGTGGAGTTCAGCTGTGTCCCTGTAACTCTCAAAGCTAATATTTCTATTTTTCCCTGATATAGAATAACATAACCAAAGAAGATGAACTGCCTGAAACTTAAATAATACCAACTCAAGTGTATAGCCATAACTTTTACTTCTGTAACCCCAACATGAATTCATCCTTGTATCTTTTGACAGTAACATACTTTGGCATAACTCTGACTGTCTGAATATCATAACCCTTATAATAATAAGTCAGTAAGACAAAATTTTGCTTGATTAAAAACATTGTGGACAGGATACTCTCCAGTATTATTAGGCTCCCATTGCAAAGTCAACTACAACACTTACTAAACAACTAATGACAGATTTTCTGTGTTGCAGCTGGCAAAAGTTGTAGAGATCAGTAGATATTTCTCAGGACATCAAATGCAGGATGAGATCAGTCTGTCTCTTTGGGATTAGGCTGCAAAGCTATTGGTGTTTCTGAGGAAAAACAGTGACAGATGTTGTATCATTCACTTTGTTGTTGGGCAGATTTATATAGGCATCTTACTACCACGTAGCTAATGTTGAAACCAGAATTTCCACATGTGAAAATATACACTGTTGGCTTAGCAAGTATGAATACTTGCTGTATCATCTTATGGTGTAACAGTTAAGCAGAATGTGGAAATTTTACCCTTTTGGAAATAAAATTTGGAAAGCCAGGCTTCATTTGATTTTTTTCAACTATGAAATTTTCTAAAGCTTTATGTATAAGCTCTTTTGATATTTGCTAGAAGGTGTAATGATTTACAATGTAGATCACATAATAAATAGATTAAACTCTGGAGTTGGAAAATCAGAGCTTGAATCCTAGTTCATCCATTTGAGATGCATGACCTTGGTGAAACCAATCAACTTTTCTAGTATTTATTTGTGAATAATGTATATCAGCCTTAGACACTTACTATAAAATTTTATCTAATTTTTACTCCTAATATAATATTTGGTATATAGTAATACTTACTAGCTATTATTATTACCTTATATTAAGTTTTGAGCAGCAACAACATACCCAAAGTATTGAATTGAAAACGACTTTAAATGAAGGATCTGGACAGAGGTATGTTCAGGAGATGAAGTAGAGAGAATGATTGATTATCCCTAACAAGCAACAGTTGCAAGGAATAGCAACCCTGTAGGGAAAAGGAAGGGACTGGTATCATCAGAATTCAGGGAAATCTGTGGCCTTGGGGATGGAGGGTCTCTGAATAAGCCTGGCAGTAGAAGCAGACACACGGCCATTGAACTAGCCACAGTTAGTGGGGAGAAAGGTGAAGGGACTCAATTCTCCATCTGCCTGGCAAGCTACTCTCATTTGTCCAACCCAGTGAAAGCCAGAGATGAAGGAAACAGCATAAGGAGGTCCATAGGGGACAGTCCACTAGGGCTCAGGGCAGGGTAAAGATGGCAAAAAGAGGAGAGCCAGCATGACATTAAATTTAACCATCTCCTGAGGGCCCGTGTCTCCTCATGAACTGTGACAATTTGGGCCTGCTTGCCAAGCAAACACTGGCTCTGTCCCATCCAGGATACAGCTGTGGCCTCCTTAGAGCCCCCACTGCTCTGGAGGCCGGTTTCTCTCTCTCTCTCAGCCATGTGGAATTCTTTCAAGTCCAAGGTCTTGAGGTCAGAAGTCCACAGAACTTCCCTAAACTGGAAGCCTTCTCAACCTGGCCTCATAATGGAAAACCATTGCCAAGAGTGCTCTGCTGTGAAAAGGGGCAGGCATGGCTGTGTGATTCTACTGAGTCATTTCCAATATCAGCTCCCAGACCACCACCCAGTTTTCTTCTCCCAAAGACACGCTTTTGAACACAAGTAGCTTTTAGCCGTTTTCCAAATAGAAGAGGGTAAATTGATCAAATATAAGATACTTGTCAGTAGTTGCCCTTTCTACTAGTACGTTTAATTTAGGAACCTCTTTCATGGGAAATAGTTGGTGATTTCAGACTGCTCCATAGCAGTATCTCAGGGGAATAAGGTATTGATATGGCATATGATTAAACAGAAAGCACATTTTCAGAATGTCTTTCCTCTCTTGCTTTAAAGTAGCTAGATATAATTAAAGCAGAAGATTGAGATCAGTTTCTGACTCCACCAGCTCAGAGCTCCCTTAAGCTTACTGGGTGGCCATGCTTTCATCTATGACATTAGCATATGAATATTTTCCCTGCTCTTGAGTAGAAATTACATAACAGATATGAGAATCTTTATGTAAGTCATAATTTATGTGAGAAATTCATTCCGTTTTCTTTTCTTTGTCTCTGTCCCTTTCTTTTTCTTTCTTTTCTTGTAATATGATCTCTGCTGTCTTCTAACTCAGGGAGAGCACCGGGTTTTGCTCCAGAGTTAGACAATGACCAACTTTGACACTCTAAAGAAGTCACATGATGCTAAACAGATAACAGATACTTTAAAGATATATTATTTTTAAAAGCCCTTTAAATAAAATATATTTAACTTTGTCTTTAATTCTGGACTTTAACTGTACAAAGTTATTTAACAATGATCATATTCAAATATTAATTTTTTTTGAGATGCAGTTGGTTTCCCAGTTCCTTGCTAGGTTAATAAAGAATAATATTATTTCAAATAATTGATTAATAGTGTTTAATTCAGTTATGCTGCTAGTATAACTTTAAAAAATGCTTACCCTCATCACAGAAGAAGAATGATATAATATACCAGATGGAAATCCACTTACTCCTTAGGGGTCAGGAATGCAAATAAAATAACTATGTAATAATATGGTCCAGCTGCACTTTGGATTTAGCAGAGGCCCCAGTTGTGATGTGACATCTGAAAGATTTTTCACAACATATTCTTCCAGCTGAAATTTGTCTTGTCCAGATACAGGATCTGCCAAATTACAAAAATCTACACAGATGCTAGATTTTGAAAAAGAAGAGATTGTACAAGTTAGGAATTTTTCATAACTGCTCCTTCTCTCATCCCCCTCAAAATGCAATACAGCAACTCAGATAGTCTTCGGTGAATCAATCAAATAAGGAGGTTCTACCGTGCTCTGAGTATATTTCTTTATCAGAGACACATCAAAAGCCCCTGACAGAGAGTGTTTGTAGTTGCCTATGAGCACGTTTTCAAAACATGGATCATTACTGGAAAACCAAAAAGCACATGGGTAATGTACACTTACATTTTCACTGCTGTTCAAAGGACCTCAACCTTTGATCTGTATCACTGATCCTTTTACAACTACAGTCAGCTGGTGTACTGAAGAGTGTTATGAACTACATGTCAAGTAAACTGAGTCCAAAGCCAGGTTCTCCCGTTTGCGTGTTTTGTGGTCATGGGGACGGCATTAGAGTTCCTGAGTGCGAGATTCTGAAGTGAACACAAGTCACGCTTAAACCTGGGCTTCCCAGGTGGAGCTAGTGGTAAAGAATCTGCCTGTCAATGCAGGAGATATAAGAGATTCTATCCCTGGGCTGCGAAGATCCCCTGGAGTAGGAAAAGGCACCCCACTCCAGTATTCTCACCTGGAAAATTCCATCAGCAGAGGAGCCTGGCAGGTTACAGTCCTTGGAGCCAGAGATAGTCGGACGTGACTGAGTAACTGAGAAAATGCTTTACTAGAGAATCTCCAGATTCCTTCTAAATTCTGAAATGTATTGAAACTTAGGCTTCGAATCTTAGAATTCAAATATTCGTGGCATATGCTGCCCCCAAATGGCCTCTAAATAATTTTTTTCTTTAAATTTTAATATATTTAATTTTTTTAGAGTAATTTTAGGTTTTCAGGAAAAAAATGTTCAGAAAGTACAAGGAATGCCTATGTACTCTCTGCTCCATCCTCACGGTTTCCCTTATCATTGACATCTTGCATTAGTTTGGTGCATTTGTTACAACTGATGAACCAGTATATTCAGTACATTAGCTGAATTCCATAGTTTGCATTAGGGTTCACCTCTTATGTTGTGGTGGTGGTTTAGTTGCTAAGTTGGGTCCAACTCTTGCAACACCGTGGACTGTAGCCTGACAGACTCTGATTCTCCAGGCAAGGATACTGGAGTGGGTTGCATTTCTTTCTCCAGAGGATCTTCCTGACCCAGGAATTGAACCCAGGTCTCCTGCATTGTAGGCAGATTCTTTACTGACTGAGCTATGAGGGAAGCCCCTTGTGTTGTAATTTTGACAAATGTATAATGGTTTGTGGCCTTATTATAGTATCACACAGAATACTTTCATAAACCCTAAAAGTACCCTGTGCTCCACCAATTCATTCCTGTTTCCCTTCTCTTGAACTTGGGAAACCATTGATTTTTTTTTTTTTCCTCCTAACTCTATAGTTTTGCCTTTCCCATAATATCACATGGTTAGGATCTTACAGTGTGTAGCTTTTTCAGGTTGGCTATTTTCTTTTAGCAGCATGCATTTAAAGTTCCTCCATGTCTTTTTGTGGCCTGATAGCTTATTTATTTTTTATCACTGGAAATATTCCATCATATAATTGTATTGCTATTTGTTTATCCATTGTCCTATTGAAAGGCATGTTCATTGCTTCCAATTTTTGGCAGTTGTGAATAAAGCAACTATAAACATTAGTGGGCAGGTTTTTGTGTGGACATAAAGTTTTAACTCATTTGGGTAAATATCTAGGAGTGTGATTGCTGGCTGTATTTTAAGACTATGTTTAACATGTAATAGAGTGCCAAACTGTCTTACAAAGTGGTTGTTTCATTTTGTGTTCCCACCAAAAAGAGTGAGAGTTTCTATACACAAATGTTTTTATTTTAAGAAATACAATATAAATAAAGTTGGTCCAAATAGCTCCTGAGTGTGAAGAGTTTAGTAAATAAATATCAATTAACTTATACCTCATATCATAGGAATTCTTGATTACACAAGATAAAGAGTCTGATGTATGTTTAATAATGTTGTTTTACAGACTTTACTATCCACTAAACTATTCCATGTATACAAAAAACTGTTTTTACATAATCTCCTTTAAGAACACTTTAGCTACATGTGATAATGTTTATTACATTTCATGTATATTTATATTACTATAAGTTAGATATGCAACTGATGAGTCCCAGGAATTTCTACAGCACTTCTGAGATAATCACTAGTCATGTTGGTTTTATTGAGTCTCAATATTTGACCTCTGCTTGATGCAGATGTTTTCTGGTGATCAGACACATCTTGATGAGATCCCAAATTACAACATTTAGAATACCATTGTATAAGAAATTAAATATTTTGGCCTAAAATATAAGCTTTGGAGCATGAGACCCTTAGTATATAGCTCCTGATTTCCTCTTTGTTTTCATTTATTTCCACTCCTGCTCTTGTCCAGCATTTCAGATGTAAAGAAATATTGTGCTGTGCTTGTTGTGCTTAGTCGCTCAGTCGTGTCCACCACTGTGTGACCCCATGAACTGGAGCCCACCAGTCCATGGGGATTCTCCAGGCAGGAATACTGGAGTGGTTTGCCATGCCCTCCCCCAGGTGATCTTCCCAACCTGAGAATCGAACCTAGGTCTCCCACATTGCGGGTGGACTCTTTACCATCTGAACCAGCAGGGAAGCCCAAAGAAATATTATTCAACATGAAAATGTTTGCTTTATGGGCCCTGGCAGTTCAGGGGTTGGGACTTTGCCTTCTCATATAAGGGTGCAGATTCGATTCCTGGTCAGGGAGCTAGAAAGCTAGGATCCCACAAGCCTTGTGGCCAAACAAAACAAAACAAAGCACAAAAGAGAAACAATATTGTGACAAATTCAGTAAAGGTTTTCAAAATGGTTTGCATCCAAAAAAATCTTAAAAAAAAAAAAAAGAAAGAAAATGTTTGCTTTGGCCCCAAATTCTGGAAGCCGGTAGCATATAGTGTGTTCAGACATGGGTCTTACAAAGTGTTGGTTTAGTTCCCAGGTCTGCAACTACTTAGCTATTTGAAAATGGGTTGTCATAACCTTTATTTTCCTCAGTGGCCCCAGTGTTATAAAGTATTTACTTCACAGAGTTGTTCTAAGGATTAAATGAGACAGTATCTGTAAACATTTGAGCACAGCAGAGAGATAGCAGATAAGAAAGGTTAGCAAGTACTATCATTAAGTGCTGGACTTGTTACTTTCCACTGACTCTCCTTTTTCTCTGCCTCACTTATTTATGAAACGCATTCAGGGATCATCTCAAAGAAATCCCCTATCAGTCTGTCATTGCCCCTCACCACAACCTGAGTGAGTTCTCCTTGCTAGATGGAGCCTTCTCTTTCTCTTTATCTTAAAACTTATCACTCTATCTAGTTTGTTTCTTTTCTGTTTGTTATTAACATGTAAATCCCTTGCAATCACAGACTCTGTGTTACCCCCTTGTTATCACCAGTACTGGGCACTTAGGAATCCTTTCCTTGAAGTAACAGAAGACTTTACTCAGACTCAGGCTTAAAAAACAGAGGAATCTAACGGGCTAAGCGAGTGACCACGAGAAGCATGTCCAAATTTAGGCAAAGTTTGATCAAATGTTCTTGATAATATCAAAAAGACTCTTCATTTCCATGACATGTTGGCACTTTCCTCATGCTGTTTTAACCTAAGGCTGCTTTCTCTTGGGGCTGTAAGATGCCAGCCAGGGTCTGCTAGGGGCTACCAGTGACTCATTTACTGTGAGCAGACAGAGAGAATGTTGGTCCAAGACGCTCTCTTGGGAAAACATGAAAGCTTCTTTCTCAGAAGCCCTCAAAACCTCTCCTCCCATCACACTGACTTGAAATGGATCATGTGTTTAACCCTGAAGTCCAACAGCATGGGTTGTGCCTATTGGCTTAAGTCAGTTGGGTCATACCACAGCTGGGTTTGGGCTATTTCAACTTGCCTGCACTGCCCCTTGTCACATGAGCTGCACAGAGAGAGAAGAAAGTTGGATAACATTAACAGAAAAAGGAGGAACTACTGTGATAAACACAATTACACCCTCTCTTTTCAAAGACACGAAACTGGATCAGAAAATATCTCGTGATCATTAATGTTGTGGTGTCTATGAAAGAAAGTGTACGCCTAAGTATAATTTTCCCCATGTCTACCTCTTTGAAATGAGATTCAGATTAAGTGTGTAGGAGCTAACCTCCCATATGTACATTGTGAATTGCACATATTTTTTGATATGAGCTTCCTGAGAGGAGGTTCCTGATTTACTTGGTTTCCTACTAAATTCCCAGGTCATAGAACAGTGCCTGACACATAGTAGACATATAATAAATATTTCTTTAATTAATTCATATTTCTAATGTTAGAGGTTTACCAATGTAAAGACTACAAATGCAGATGTTGGAGTAAAAAAAAATCACATTTGTTCTGTCTAGATTATTAAAGTGTCCAAATATCTTCATTATGACTAATTTATATGGCATTAGACTAAAGAGAACAAATAAAAACCATGTACTCCAAAAAACTTGCTCAAATCATGTGAGCAGCTTCATCATAAGATGACTGATGAAGAAATTCAGATTTGAGGCAATAAGGCAAGAACTCTAGACTTGCATGCTGAGGGAGAGCAGGATTAACCCATTCAATGCTATGCTCAGTGTAACAGTCTGAGTGAGGTGTTAAAAAAGTCTAATTTGCAACATACAACTTCTCTTTACAAAACACTTACACTGGCTCTGCATTTCTATTAAAAAATCAGCCCCAAATTTGAAAAGACCTATGAAATTTTATAACCCTCTCCCCCAACTTCCACTATACCTTCTTAGATTTATCTTGTGATATTCTTTCCCTGGTTTAAAGAGATCAAACCAGTCAATCTTAAGGGAGATCAACACTGAATATTCACTGGAAGGACTGATGCTGCAGCTGAAGCTCCAGTATTTTGGTCATCTGATGTGAACAGATGTCTCATTGAAAAAGCTCCCGAAGCTGGGAAAGACTGAGAGCAGAAGGAGAAGAGGATGTCAGAGGATGAGATGGTTGGATCTCATCACGGATACAATGAACGTGAACTTGGGCAAATTCCAGGAGTTGGTGAGGGACAGGGAGGCCTGGCATGTTGTAGTCCATGGGGTCACAAAGAGTCGGACATGACTGGGCAACTGAACAACAACAATTCTCTCCCTCATTCACTCACCTCCCTCTATTGTTAATACCTTGCTGTTGCTCAAATAATACAGGCTGTGTCTTGCATTAAAGCCTTGGCACCAATAATTCTATTTGCCTGAAAATCTCTTTCCTTACACTGTACGACTCTGCTCAGTGTCACCCCTGGGATACCTCCTGGTGCTGTATTTAACCGTGTATCCTAGTCCTCCCTTCTACCTTGACACTAGACCTCCATATGGTGTTCTACCGTTATTATTTCCATAGCATGTCTTAAGTTCTCACATACAACATAATGTACTTTTATCATTATTATTCATTTCCCCCATTAAATGCAAACTCCATGAGTACAGTGGTGATTATTTTGACCACTGATTGATTCTGAAGCATAGAATAAGACTTGGAACATAATATACTAATATTCTCAATACATATGGTTGAATGAGCTTATGTATTGAATGAGTAGTCATGTGTGTGTAGTTACTCACTTGTTTCCAACTCTTTGCGACCTTTTGGACTGTGGCCCACCAGGCTTCTCTGTCCACGGAAGCTTTAAGGCAAGAATATTGGAGTGGCTTGCCACTTTCCTCCTCCAGGGTATCTTCCCAATCAGAGGATCAAGCCTGTACCTCCTGTGTCTTCCTGCATTGCAGGTGGATTCTTTACCTGCTGAGCCATTGGGGAAGGCCATACTGTATTAACCATATATTCCAGTCAGTAGTTCAGGGTTATCAGCAACCCAATAAGGCAAACTGAGTGTCTGTTTTCATTTTCCAATCTGTTGACTATTATTTATCTAGAAAATATGTTGGAAAATATACTTGCCAAGCAAAATATATATTAAGCATATTAATACTCTGATTTTTTCTGCATTTTAATAAAACCCAACTGTCCAGTGAAACCAAGCAATGACATGATAGGCATAACAGTAACTATATCACAGCCAATTTTGGATTTTTGAGCATTTGCCCAAGGTCCAAATATTTAACAAAATTTTGACAGAAACTGAAATATATAATTGATTGATTGATTGTGTGACCCATAAGGGTTGAAACTTGAGTTTTTCCAGCAGGACACTGCAGAGTATGAAGATTGTATGTTTTTCACAGAATGGCACTTACCATTTTCTACAGAATAGTAACTTCTAACAAGTTTTATGATCCTACATTCAAACTTTTTAAAAAAGAGCTAGCCAATAATTAATCTCTATATTAGTGAAATAGTAATTGTACAGAAACTAGCATGTATGTAAGAGAAATAAGTTCTCCTTGGTATTTTTTTCCTGATTGGATTCTTTCTTTTAAACTTTACTAATTGATACTACTGATATCTTTTTACTTTGAAAATAGTCAGCTATTTTTATGGGTGTGATTATCTCAGTTCATCCAGGCTACCAAAACAAAAATACCATAAACTGGGTGGCTTATGCACATTTATTTTGAAGACAGGAAGATCCCAGATCATGACATAGTTAGTGTCTGGTGAGAGCCTGCTTTCTAACCTCACATGCAGGAAAGAGTGAGGAATCTCTCTTGGACCTCTTTCATAAGGGCACTAATCACGTTTACCATGGCTGCACCCTCATGACCAAACACTTCTCAAAGGACTCACCTTCCAATATCATCTCTTTGGGGGTTAGAATGTTAGCATATTAATTTTGAGTCATCATGGAAGTGGATACTTATTTGGTGTTCCTGAGATTAGCTCCTGTAGCTGGAATCACCTTGATAGAAACAAATCCCACTAACCCTGGCCCAAATGGCCAAATTGTGTTCAAGTAGACAAAAAGGATCACGGATCCTTAGTGATAAGTGCAAAGAAAGAGAGGAAAACAATAGAATGGGAGAAGCCTAGAGATCTCTTCAAGAAAATTAGAGATACCAAGGGAACATTTCATGCAAAGATGGGCTCAACAAATGACAGAAATGGTACAGACCTAATAGAAGCAGAAGATATTAAAAAGAGGTGACAAGAAAACACAGAAGAACTATACAAAAAAAAAATATCTTCACAACCCAGATAGTCACAATGGTATGATCACCAACCTAGAATCAGACATCCTGGAATGCGAAGTCAAGTGGACCTTAGGAAGTGTCACTATGAACAAAGCTAGTGCAGGTGATGGAATTCCAGTTAAGCTATTTCAAATCCTACAAGATGATGCTGTGAAAATGCTGCAATCAATATGCCAGCAAATTTAGAAAATTCAGCAGTGACCACAGGACTGGAAAAGGTCAGTTTTCATTCCAATCCCAAAGAAAGGCAATGTCAAAGAATGCTCAAACTACCACACTCATCTCACATGCTAGGAAGTAATGCTCAAAATTCTTCAAGCCTGGCTTCAGTAATACCTGAACCATGAACTTCCAGATGTTCAAGCTGGCTTTAGAAAAGGCAGAGGAACAACAGATCAAATTGCCAACATCCACTGGATCATCAAAAAAGCCAGAGAGTCCCAGCAAATCATCTACTGTTTTATTGATGGTGCCAAAGCCTTTGACTCTGTGGACCACAACAAACTCTGAAAAATTCTTAAAGAAATGGGAATACCAGACCACCTATCTGCCTCTTGAGAAATCTTTATGCAGATCAGGAAACAGCTGAAGCTCCAGTATTTTGGTCATCTGATGTGAACAGATGTCTCATTGAAAAAGCTCCCGAAGCTGGGAAAGACTGAGAGCAGAAGGAGAAGAGGATGTCAGAGGATGAGATGGTTGGATCTCATCACGGATACAATGAACGTGAACTTGGGCAAATTCCAGGAGTTGGTGAGGGACAGGGAGGCCTGGCATGTTGTAGTCCATGGGGTCACAAAGAGTCGGACATGACTGGGCAACTGAACAACAACAATTCTCTCCCTCATTCACTCACCTCCCTCTATTGTTAATACCTTGCTGTTGCTCAAATAATACAGGCTGTGTCTTGCATTAAAGCCTTGGCACCAATAATTCTATTTGCCTGAAAATCTCTTTCCTTACACTGTACGACTCTGCTCAGTGTCACCCCTGGGATACCTCCTGGTGCTGTATTTAACCGTGTATCCTAGTCCTCCCTTCTACCTTGACACTAGACCTCCATATGGTGTTCTACCGTTATTATTTCCATAGCATGTCTTAAGTTCTCACATACAACATAATGTACTTTTATCATTATTATTCATTTCCCCCATTAAATGCAAACTCCATGAGTACAGTGGTGATTATTTTGACCACTGATTGATTCTGAAGCATAGAATAAGACTTGGAACATAATATACTAATATTCTCAATACATATGGTTGAATGAGCTTATGTATTGAATGAGTAGTCATGTGTGTGTAGTTACTCACTTGTTTCCAACTCTTTGCGACCTTTTGGACTGTGGCCCACCAGGCTTCTCTGTCCACGGAAGCTTTAAGGCAAGAATATTGGAGTGGCTTGCCACTTTCCTCCTCCAGGGTATCTTCCCAATCAGAGGATCAAGCCTGTACCTCCTGTGTCTTCCTGCATTGCAGGTGGATTCTTTACCTGCTGAGCCATTGGGGAAGGCCATACTGTATTAACCATATATTCCAGTCAGTATTCAGGGTTATCAGCAACCCAATAAGGCAAACTGAGTGTCTGTTTTCATTTTCCAATCTGTTGACTATTATTTATCTAGAAAATATGTTGGAAAATATACTTGCCAAGCAAAATATATATTAAGAATATTAATACTCTGATTTTTTCTGCATTTTAATAAAACCCAACTGTCCAGTGAAACCAAGCAATGACATGATAGGCATAACAGTAACTATATCACAGCCAATTTTGGATTTTTGAGCATTTGCCCAAGGTCCAAATATTTAACAAAATTTTGACAGAAACTGAAATATATAATTGATTGATTGATTGTGTGACCCATAAGGGTTGAAACTTGAGTTTTTCCAGCAGGACACTGCAGAGTATGAAGATTGTATGTTTTTCACAGAATGGCACTTACCATTTTCTACAGAATAGTAACTTCTAACAAGTTTTATGATCCTACATTCAAACTTTTTAAAAAAGAGCTAGCCAATAATTAATCTCTATATTAGTGAAATAGTAATTGTACAGAAACTAGCATGTATGTAAGAGAAATAAGTTCTCCTTGGTATTTTTTTCCTGATTGGATTCTTTCTTTTAAACTTTACTAATTGATACTACTGATATCTTTTTACTTTGAAAATAGTCAGCTATTTTTATGGGTGTGATTATCTCAGTTCATCCAGGCTACCAAAACAAAAATACCATAAACTGGGTGGCTTATGCACATTTATTTTGAAGACAGGAAGATCCCAGATCATGACATAGTTAGTGTCTGGTGAGAGCCTGCTTTCTAACCTCACATGCAGGAAAGAGTGAGGAATCTCTCTTGGACCTCTTTCATAAGGGCACTAATCACGTTTACCATGGCTGCACCCTCATGACCAAACACTTCTCAAAGGACTCACCTTCCAATATCATCTCTTTGGGGGTTAGAATGTTAGCATATTAATTTTGAGTCATCATGGAAGTGGATACTTATTTGGTGTTCCTGAGATTAGCTCCTGTAGCTGGAATCACCTTGATAGAAACAAATCCCATAACCCTGGCCCAAATGGCCAAATTGTGTTCAAGTAGACAAAAAGGATCACGGATCCTTAGTGATAAGTGCAAAGAAAGAGAGGAAAACAATAGAATGGGAGAAGCCTAGAGATCTCTTCAAGAAAATTAGAGATACCAAGGGAACATTTCATGCAAAGATGGGCTCAACAAATGACAGAAATGGTACAGACCTAATAGAAGCAGAAGATATTAAAAAGAGGTGACAAGAAAACACAGAAGAACTATACAAAAAAAAAATATCTTCACAACCCAGATAGTCACAATGGTATGATCACCAACCTAGAATCAGACATCCTGGAATGCGAAGTCAAGTGGACCTTAGGAAGTGTCACTATGAACAAAGCTAGTGCAGGTGATGGAATTCCAGTTAAGCTATTTCAAATCCTACAAGATGATGCTGTGAAAATGCTGCAATCAATATGCCAGCAAATTTAGAAAATTCAGCAGTGACCACAGGACTGGAAAAGGTCAGTTTTCATTCCAATCCCAAAGAAAGGCAATGTCAAAGAATGCTCAAACTACCACACTCATCTCACATGCTAAGAAGTAATGCTCAAAATTCTTCAAGCCTGGCTTCAATAATACCTGAACCATGAACTTCCAGATGTTCAAGCTGGCTTTAGAAAAGGCAGAGGAACAACAGATCAAATTGCCAACATCCACTGGATCATCAAAAAAGCCAGAGAGTCCCAGCAAATCATCTACTGTTTTATTGATGGTGCCAAAGCCTTTGACTCTGTGGACCACAACAAACTCTGAAAAATTCTTAAAGAAATGGGAATACCAGACCACCTATCTGCCTCTTGAGAAATCTTTATGCAGATCAGGAAGCAACAGTTAGAAATGGACATAGAACAACAGACTGGTTCCAAATAGGGGAAGGAGTACATCAAGGCTGTATATTGGCACCCTGCTTATTTAACTCCTATGCAGAGTACATCATGAGAAATGAAAGAAGCACAAGCTAGAATCAAGATTGCTGGGAGAAATATCAATAACCTCAGATATTCAGATAATACCATCCTTATGGCAGAAAGTGAAGAAAAACTAAAGAGCCTTTTGATGAAAGTGAAAGAGAGAGAAAAATTTGGCTTGAAACTCAACACTCAGAAAACGGAGATCATGGCATTTGATTCCATCACTTCATGGCAAATAGATGGAGAAATAGTGATAGACTTTATTTTTTCTGGGCTCCAAAATCACTGCAGATGGTGACTGATGCCATGAAACTAAGACAGTTGCTCCTTGGAAGAAAAGTTATGACCAGCCTAGACAGCATATTAAAAAGTAGAGACATTACTTTGCCGACTAAGGTCCATCTGGTCAAGGCTATGGTTTTTCCAGTAGTCATGTATGAATGTGAGAGCTGGACTATAAAAAAGGCTGAGTGCTGAAGAACTGATGCTTTTGAAAACTGGTGTTGGAGAAGACTCTTGAGAGTCCCTTGGACCTAAAGGAGATCCAACCAGTCCATCCTAAAGGAAATCAGTTCTGAATATTCATTGAAAGGACTGATGTTGAAGCTGAAACTCCAATACTTTGGCCACCTGATGGGAAGAACTGACTCACTGGAAAAGACCCTGATGCTGGGAAAGATTGAAGGCAGGAAGAGAAGGGGATGACAGAGGATGGGATGGCTGGATGGGATCACCGACTCAATGGACATGAGTTTGAGTAAAGTCTGGGAGTTGGCAATGGACAGGGAGGCCTGGTGTGCTCTAGTAATGGAGTTGCAAAGAGTTGGACACAATTGAGATACTGAACTGAAGTGAGACAAAACGGTTGATGTTCTAAGGCACTAAGTGTTAGGGTCAATCATCATTTGGCAATAGATAACCAAAGTACAAAGTATTTTCAGATAAGGTTAATTGGAAAAAAGCCCAAACTGACCAAATATCACCATCCCAAATGCTGTTATTAACAAATTTGTAGGGAAAAAATGCATTTAACAGCAAACATATAAAAAATAACCACATTTTAAAATATTATCCGCGTGTATGTGTTTATGCATTTATCTACATGTATATGCATATACATGGGCTTCCCAGGTGGCTCAGTGGTAAAGAATCTGCGGGAGGCACAGTTTTAATCCTTGCTTTTGGAAGATGCCCTGGAAGAGGAAATGGCAAACCACTCTGGTATTCTTGCCTGGGAAATCCCATGGACAGAGGAGCATGGCAGGCTATAATAATCCATGGGGTCACAAAAGAGTCAGACACAACTACTGACTAACCAACAAATATGCATGTACTCACACATACTTTCAACTGCTTCATTTATTCATATCTATTTTAATAATAATTGAGTTCCAAGTTAGTATCAGGCACTAGACATGTGAAGTAAACTGTTGAATAAACCTAATGTATTTCACAGAAACTGTGAAAGATAGTATTTGCAGCATTAAGCCACTAGATTTTTGGTAATTTGTTACAGAGAAATAGATAACAAATTGGAGAGTTCTGTTTCTAATATCCCAGGGCCCACAGTTTTGTCGCTTACAAAACATGGATTCTGAAATAAGATTCCAGATTCATGATTTATTATTCTTGTGTTCTGGAACACGTCCCTTGACAGTTTTGAGTATCTTTCTGCATGTTAGAAGAATTGGGCTGTAACATTTATTTCTTGTGAATGCTTTAAGCTCTGTTGTCATTTCTGCTCACATCACATGTCCCTTTAGAAGAAATTCTCTAACTGCTAAATTAATAGTGAAATTAGGGAGTGGGGATCAAGAACTGATATGAGAAGACAAGTGATTAATCGCCTCTGGGGCCTCTGGGGCCCAGGCAATGCATAACGGTGGCTCAGGGAGGGTTGGATCCAAATAAGACCCAATGAGAAACTAAAAGGAACAGAAATTCTTCTTGATGATATCCATTAATTTTTAAAACTTTTATATTCCTTTAAATAAGCCTTCACATCTTTAGGCTAAATTTTTCTACTTCCTTTAAATATTTTTCATATACCATTTTAGTCGTTCATCTATAAATGAATTTCAATCCTTCTAAATGGTTCTAAATGAAGGTACCCAGAACTAAATGAAATAGTCCGAGCACTGACTAATCAGTACAGAGCTAAAGTATTGCTTCCCTAATTTTAACTACAGTACACTTCCCTTAATAAAGTTTGAGATGGTATTATCTTCTTGGTGACAAAAATACCCCTTTATTTGATATTGAATGTGCTGATAACCATAAAGCTGCCAAGTCACGGCTTCCTTATTTTGTACCAGTGAACCTGTTGACTGCACATGCGTGGAAGTCTCATATTTACCTTTGACAAATTTCACCTTGAAACACTTCCTGTATCCTCAGTCCATCACCATCTTTTTGTAGATACATTTGTCCAGAGACATATTTGTTCTCTTCCTGACAAGCGCACCATTAATTTCAATTTGGTTAATTTTACCAAAATTATAGCTAAATGCATGGATGTCTTTATCCACATGCAGATGAGGAAATATTAATGACTCGAATATGATCAGCTTCAAAATATATTTGAATATATCTAAAATCATCTCAGTGAGTGTAAACGGAATAACCAGGTGTTAGTGATTCATATTATCATGTTTATATTTATTTCATATAATACACTGATGAGGAATTTATTTATTTACTCATTTTTTTAGTGTGTGCTGTGTGCTTTGCTGGGTGCTGGAGATACAGCAGTGAACCAGACAGACTAGGTCTGCGCTTTTACAGATTTCATAACAAGCAAACAATGGCAACATGGCGTAGACTCTATTTCACTGACAACCGTCACATGAATTCCCCACGTGTAATCAATTTTAATTGTCAGATTAATAGCCACCTCACCACATGAAAGTAAATTTCAGAACATTTTCTTCTACTGCTGAGATGAAACTACTTGGTTTATAATTTGGGGTCATTTTTGAAATGCCATCAGCCTATTTCAGAATGCTTTATTTTTATAGCACATTTACGATATGAGTCTTGGTTTTCATGGATTGATGGGTCTATTTAAAATATATCTAGGTTGTGCTTCTGCTTTGGTACATCAGCTTTTTTTTCTATTTTAAATTTTTATTTTTACTTTATTTTGCTTTGCAATACTGTATTGGTTTTGCCATACATTGACATGAATCTACCACGGGTGTACATGAGGTCCCAATCCTGAACCACCTTCCCCGCCTCCCACCCCATATCATCTCTCTGGATCTTCCCCATGCACCAGCCCCAAGCATCCTGTATCCTGCATCGAACATAGACTGGCTACTCATTTCTTACATGATAGTATACATGTTTCAAAGCCATTCTCCCAAATCATCCCATTCTCTCCCTCTCCCAGAGTCCAAAAGTCCGTTCTATACATCTATATATCTCTTTTGCTGTCTCGCATCCAGGGTTATCATTACCATCTTTCCAAATTCCATATATATGTGTTAGTATACTGTATTGGTGTTTTTTATTTCTGGCTTACTTCACTCTGTACAATCAGCTCCAGTTTCATCCATCTCATTAGAACTGATTCAAATGTATTCTTTGTAAGGGCTGAGTAATACTCCATTGTGTATATGTACCACAGCTTTCTTATCCATTCATCTGCTACATCAGCCTTTATAAAGAGTTGACATCATTATAATGGTTAAATAGCTATGTTTAAAAGAACTATTTCATTGTAAGTTCTCTTTTCTTTTTTAAGTTGGTTGTAATTTTGCCTTGTGGTGTAGATAGATTACATCCAAGTGCCTATTTAGAAAGAGAGAGATCACTGAAAATGCAAGATGCAGTCAGTGGATGACACTGACCCATCGTATACTACTACAGCCTAGTGTGTAAAACTCGATGGTGAAGAAAGCGTAAAGATATTTGGTTATATATGCCTCATGTTGTAAATGATGTATGCAAAAAAATAGAGGATTCCCAGGATCAAGCAAAGACCTGAACCCGGATTTTATGTCTTCCATTCAGTGGTGTTTCCAGTACACCATGTTTCATGCTTATACCAGGAACGCTAGGGATGTTTATACTAAACAGAGGAAACAAGATTGGCTGTGTCCTAGTTCTGGATATTGTTTAATATGGTAATCTCAACCTTCATTAGAAATTTTCTATATGAGACATTTAAAGGAAGTATAATAGAAAGAGATCATCTCTCATTTAGCCTGATATCATAATTTGTAATGTAGAGGCTGCTGAGTATTACATAATTTTTGAGGAAAGTAAGTACAGATTAGGAAATATTTGCCACTTTTGGGCACATATCCGAACAAAATCATTCTAGAAAGAAGAAAGCAGAGGGACCTCCCTGGTGGTCCAGTGGCTAACACTCCACATGCGCTCCCAGTGCAGGCGGCCGGGGTCTGATTCTTGGTCAGAGGACTAGATCTCACATGCTGCAACTGAGTCTGCGTGCCACGACTGAAGACCCCCCACATGCTGTGCTGAAGCTCCTGAGTCCCGCAACTAAGGTCCAGCACAACCAAATAAGTAAGTAAATAGACCTTTTATAAAAGAAGAAACTAGAGGCTCTTCTGGGAAATTAGCATGCTATAGAATCATCCTTTCTGCATGGTAGAAACTTGTTTTTGTTTTCATGTCCACTGAATTTAGTACTGTTGATAAATTGCTGTTTCTGTTGCTGCTGCTTAGCTGTTCAGCCGAGTCCAACTCTTTGCAACGCTATGGACTGTAGCCCCCTCAGGCTCCTCTGTCCATGGAATTCTCCAGGCAAGAATACTGGAGTGGGTTGCCATGCCCTCCTCCCAGGGATACAACCATGGTCTCTTGCACTGCAGGCGGATTTTGGTAGCTGTGCTACCAGGGGAGCCCTTGCTGTTTCTGTGATGTCGAAAATGTCAATACTTGTGGCATTTATATAGCATAGTGGTTCATTTCATGCTCAACCAAGTAAAACATTAATCCAACAGAATTCAGCTAACTGGGACCCTACATGAACATCTTGTCCAATTTTCTGTGCAAGAGTAAAACAATCACAAACAGATAAAGAAGATATATATATTCATTGAAAAACAAATTCTAGGACATGCTTTGTGACTTCTACAGACTTGGTACATCTCGCGGTACACCAAGATTTTATTGCAAGTAAGAAGATAAGACATCTTTTATTGCAAGTAAGAATCAGAAAGATATAAAATTCCTAAAAAAAAATTGTGTTTGTAGTTACAGTAAGGGCTTCCCTGGTGGTTCAGACAGTAAAGAATCTTTCTGCAATGCAGGAGACCTGGTTTGGTCCTGGGTCAGGAAGATTCCCTTGAGAAGGGAATGGCTACTTACTTCAATATTCTTGCCTGGAGAATTTCATGAACAGAGGAGCCTCATAGGCTACAGTCCATGAGGTCACAAAGAGTGATGTGACTGAGTGAAGTTACAGTAAATGAATTCAGGTCACAAAGTATGTTAAATACATGTTAGAAAGTTGCTAAAACAAGGATCAAAGGGGGAAAAAAAGATTCCTTTGTATATTTTTGCTAACTAGAAAATTTTACAAAGAGAGCTAATTATATGAATTGAGGTTATTCAGTGAGCTTCAGGGTACTAATTCTATAGGATAAAGTGCATGACTCCAACAAATGCAGTGCTGATAATATCCCTGAGTGTCGAGAATGCTCACAAAATTTTCCTCATGGCTTATCTAATGTTTATGGCAGAGAATAAAGAAATGGAAATTTTTTGCCAATGACTCTAAAGATAGTGGATTGCTAAACTCTTTCCAGACTGAGGACTATTCTTGTTGCTTAAGACACCGCAATTCATATTTTTTTAATTACTCATTCTTAAGAGCCTGGTATGTCATGAAACTTGTGGCTGTAACTTTGAAAATTTATTTTTTCCAGAGTTTTCAAAATGAGCAAAAATATTATAGTAAGCCACTGAACTTTCCAGACTTCTTCTTTACAACCACAAATTGCCAGCTCTCTATATTTCATCTGAGATGATTCAAAGATTGCTCACCCAGTATACATCCCCAAATTCCCAGTTTGAGCAAGCATAAAGCAAGGACAGACATTTGATGACAAGTCAAACCCAGAAGAGCATGCCTAGGCTTTTTTGCACATGAAATTGCTTAAAATTAAGACCAACTCATTCAGGGACCCCAGACCAGGTAACAATTCTTTTACTCTTTGATCTCTGCCACTGCAGGAGAGATAGTGTATTATTCATTTATTCATTCATCTGTTCAATCATTCATTCATTTATCAAGTACTTATTCATAGAAGTCAATCCCCCTTGTTACCATGTGAGACACACTCTGCTGGGTCTGACCAACAATAGTATGTAAACAAATAAGCAAGGTGATTTCAATAGAAATAAATGAAAATGTATCCCACAGTTTTGTGAATTTGATAGTTTCCTAACTTTTTTTGATATATTAATTTTTAAGATGTTAATGTTAGCATTTTTCCTAGGCTTTGTGAGAAGATTGAATTAGATTAGGCAACAAAGTTCTTGGAAAATAATATGTGCTTCATTTGCATAAGATATATGCTAGGATGTCTGCAGTGCTATTTTTAATGTTGGAAAAAATGGAAACAAGCCAAATTTCCCCAGAGGAAAATGGAATGGATAAATAATATGTATTATATTTGTATGATGCTTTGCTGCTTGGCTATTGAAAGGTACATAATACTTGATTTTAAAACCTATAGACCTTAAAATTTAATTGAATTATAAAAATTGGGGTGTTAAAAAGAGAGAAATACAAAACATTCATTTACACATAGGTATGTATGCAGCAATATTTTAAAAGGAAAGAAAACATATATATCATATTTGTGATGGTAAATATACCCAGAAAGAAGGAAAAGACACTATGACCAGGAAGAGGATAGAGGAATTCAGAGTTCTATACTTTATCTGTTATGTACTTCTTCTTTTACTTTGAAAATAAAGCACATGATAAACTGAGTTAAAAATAGTAATAGGCAAAATGGTAGGGGAGATAAAATCAATTGTATGAATAACTGAGATACAATATGAAAAAAATATTCAGTAAATCAGCCCTGAATATTCATTGGAAGGACTGATGCCTAACCTGAAACTCCAATACTTTGGCCACCAGATGGTAAGAACTGACTCATAAAATACCGTTATGCTGGGAAAGATTGCAGGCAGGAGGAGAAGGGGATGACAGAGGATGAGATGGTTGGATGGCATCGCCGACTCAATAAACATGAGTTTGAGCAAGCTCTGAGAGTTAGTGATGGACAGGGAAGCCTGGTATGCCACAGTCCATGGGGTCGCAAAGAGTTGGACATAGCTGAGCAACTGAACTGCACTGATATGAAAAAAAATATATGGTCTTGTGAAAGGAAAATTCTTTGTATATTCGTGGCCATCCTTTCTACAGCCAGTTACTTTAAGTTTGAAAGTTTTTTTTCTCCAACTTAGCAAAATTTTGTGAAATGGATGTGCTATTGGGTTTTAACTCCCATTTTTGAGTTAAAATATATTTACTTAGGATAATCAAGAAGATTTTTCTTGATATTTCATTTTTTATTATTGCATTTTTTAACTTAATGTTTTACTTAAGTAAATATTTTTGCACAATGTTTTACTCCAGGGACTTCAGCACATCTGGATAATGGCACAGAACTCCTGACTGCTATTTTTGATCTGAAGAAGTCAGGGTGTTTCAGTGAATTGTCACAGAATAGCTGGCACATGATTTCTCCCTGCCTCACATGTTACAAAGACTTGATTGACTTTTACAGATTCCAAATGGTCATTCTTCATGGCCTCATTGTATACTAAATATACACATTTGTCTATCATTGCCAGCCTTTTTCCAACTCTGATGACTTTTAACTTTCACTGAGTACTAACAGTCCATGTACATAGTCACTAAGTGAGATTGTTAAATTTCCATTTTCCATCTGACATAAATAGCTACTCAAGCATATGTGGACTGGGATGGGTATTCCCTAAACCAAAGCTATTTGGCAGAGATCTGTCTTTCCTTACACAAAAGAAGAAAGGGTTTTGATGACTAACATCTTGACTCAGTGCATTAATACTTCGTGAAAACAGATCTCCTCAAAAATAGTTCTGGGGGGACTCAGGGTACGGAGTAACTACTTCTAGGTGGGAATCAAGATATCTATGTGGAGAAAGTAGAATTTGACTTGAGAGAAGTTTTCATTCATTCATTTAACGCATATTTTTTCAAGCAGCTAAAATTACTTTGCATTGTGACTAACACTGGGCTGAAGAAAATTTTACTAGGTGATGAGAAAGGGATAAAAATCAATGAGCAAATGAGTAGTTTGAGTAGTCACAAGAATGCTTGAGCAATAGCAGTAGGTCAGCCTAGTGTTCAATTATCTGTTAAATACACTCAGCAAACAGTTATACCGTTTCTATATGGACTTCCCTAGTGGCTGAGTAGTAAAGAATTCGCCTGCAATGCCAGAGACTGCCTGCAATGTAAGAGGCATGAATTTGATCCCTGGGTTGGGAAGATCCCCCGAAGGAAGGCGTGAAAACCCACTCCAATATTTTTGCCTGGGAAGTCTCATGGACAGAAGAGCCTGGCAGGCTACAGTCCACGGGGTCATAAGAGTTGGATTCAATTTAGTGACTAAAACCATTTAGTTGATATTGGATTAACTTCTTAGAATACAAAAATGACACAGAACAATACTGTCTTTTTGCAAGAATTCAAAATGTAGTGAGACAAATAAACAATTTTCAGAAAAACATGTGATAATCAGTGTATATAAGTAGCCATGCCCCCAGAACTAAGCAACACCAGAAGAAAAAAAAAAAAAAAGGTAAATCTCCTGCCCTTAGTGAGAAACAAAAAAGGTAGGATAACTGATATAATAAATATTAAGGAGAGACACAGGTAATATTTGTTTTGAGGGATTTGAAAAAATGTTGGGAAAATTTTAGGAGATTATAGATTATAGGAGAAAGAGACCATAGCTAGATATTGGATTAAAGAAAAACAAGAGGTCCAGGTCAAAGAGGGCCAGGAAGTCTGAACTTTAGGCTATAACCCGTGGAAATCTTTGAATATTTAGTCCGAGATGTGATCACAATGGCCAGTTTTGATGGTCAGCTTTACTTGTGACATAATGCAAAAGAGTTATGGGACAGTTAGCAGTCCAAAATTTCCAAGGCTGGTTTAAAAATGAGGCTTGAAAGTGGTAGAGGATTGGAGCAGGCAGGGAAATCAATAAAAACTTGCTGAATAATTGATTCAACAATTCTTTCCTGGTTTCTTGCCTGAGAGAAGAAAAGCACAAAACTTGGAAGATTTTACTTGTATCTCAGTCCAAATTCCACTGGAGAGGAGCAGGGACACAGGAGGAAGGAAGGGCACCGGGCCACATCACATGGGCCACGGCTGTCGGCAAATCCGTGTCCATCTGGTCAAAGGGGAAATTGGTTGGCCCGAGGTAAATAAATGGCCCGAGGACCATTTATTCAGAGTAAAGTAACAATTTTCTTTTTGGAAAATTTACCTGTCATCAGAACTAAAAAGTGAAGTTCCACATAGAGTGGTTCGCAGCTTCACAGTAGCTCTTCACATAGCTTCTGTTCAACCCTCCAGAAAGCTCTGCTTTGCTTGTCCAGATCCTTTCTTACTGAAAGTATTTGCAGGTAATTGAGAGTTGGGAAGTCTGCATTCTGAAATCTCCTTTACATATGCCTTTTTTGCGAAAACACTGGCATCTCAAATTCTGTGGTTTCTTTCTTCACTTGAAAACATATCTCCATGTCCCTTTTGGTTTTAATATTTTATAAATCTCTTATAATAACCTATGACAATCATTTACTTGAGAAATCAAGTAATCCCAAATACTTTCAACATCTCCTTTTAGTTCTTACTATTTTTTCATCTCAACTTCACTCAACTTACATGCTCAGTTGATCTGTTGTGTCTGACTCTTTGCGACTCCATGAACTATAGCTTATCAGGCTCCTCTGTCCATGGAGTTCTTCAGGCAAGAATACTGGAGTGGTTTACCATTCCCTTGTCCAGGGATTGAACCCAGGGATTGAGCCAACATCTCCTGCATCGGCAAGCAGATTCTTTACCACTGAGCCACCTGGGAAGCCCTTCACTCAATTTAACATTCTTTTTATTATTGATGCTTTTAAACTGTGGTGTTGGAGAAGGCTCTTGAGGATCCCTTGGGCTGTGAGGAGGTCCAACCAGTCAATTCTAAAGGAAATCAGTCCTGAGTATTCACTGGAAGGACTGATGCTGATGCTGACTCCAATACTTTGGGCATCTGATGAGAAGAACTGACTCACTGGAAAAGACCCTAATGCTGGGAAAGATTGAAGGTGGGAGGAGAAGGGGACGACAGAGGATGAGATGGTTGCATGGCATCACTGACTCTAGGGACATGAGTTCGAGCAAACTCCCGGAGTTGGTGATAGACAGGGAAGCCTGGCAAGCTGCATTCCATGGGGCTGCAAAGAGTCAGACACAACTGAACGACTGAACTCAACATTTGACCTTTTATGTGTTCCTGTTGTTTCTTTGTTTTATTTTTCTTAAACTAACTTCCCTTTATCATTGACAAACTTTTCTAATAACTTTTAATATATCATATTTTGGGTCCCAAATCATTTTTCTTGTCATTTAAGTCTTAGTGAAATTTTATCCTGTTAAATAGATTCTCCTTGATTTTTGTATGATCATGCAAAACTACACACCAAAACATTCCATCTGAATTCATTCAACTTGAATGAGTTTGTTAGTTAGGCTAAATGTATTATTCGATTAATAATATATTCAAAGCTACACTCACACATACACACCCCTCTGACATAGTACTCATTGGTCTTGTTTATCTATTATACTATTAAATGTCTGAGGACAGAGATCTACCTAACAATTATATTAAAAGGCAAGCTGCATTCCATGGGGCTGCAAAGAGTCAGCACAACTGAACGACTGAACTCAACATTTGACCTTTTATGTGTTCCTGTTGTTTCTTTGTTTTATTTTTCTTAAACTAACTTCCCTTTATCATTGACAAACTTTTCTAATAACTTTTAATATATCATATTTTGGGTCCCAAATCATTTTTCTTGTCATTTAAGTCTTAGTGAAATTTTATCCTGTTAAATAGATTCTCCTTGATTTTTGTATGATCATGCAAAACTACACACCAAAACATTCCATCTGAATTCATTCAACTTGAATGAGTTTGTTAGTTAGGCTAAATGTATTATTCGATTAATAATATATTCAAAGCTACACTCACACATACACACCCCTCTGACATAGTACTCATTGGTCTTGTTTATCTATTATACTATTAAATGTCTGAGGACAGAGATCTACCTAACAATTATATTAAAATAATGTAGAAGTAATATAGATCCACATTTATTGTAAGTGTGAACTAAGTATAGGATAATGATGATGTTATGCATTGTTATAAGATCTGTGTCCAGTTAGAGTTATTGAACTGGTTAAGATGCTGTCAAACTGCTTATACAAATATGAATAAATGGAATTATATGTTTATAGGGAAAATGTATACCCAAAGAGATTTTACGTATTAAAAAATTATCCTCATACCCTTATAAAATTTTTTTCTAGGAGTAATATAATTTTAAGGGACTATCTGAGGAATACACAATGAATGAGATTAAAAACAAGAAATTAAACATTTAAGTACATATATTATAGTGCTAAGGGGCTTCCCAGGTGGCTCAGTGGTAAAGAACCTGCCTGCCAATGAAGAAGACATAGGAGACGTGGGTTCGATACCTGGGTCAGGAAGATCCCCTGGAGAAGGGAATGGCAAACCACTCCAGCATTTTTGCCTGGAGAATGCCATGAACAAAGGAGCTTGGCAGGCTATAGCCCACAGGATTGCAAGCAGTCAGAAAGGATTGAGTGAATGAGCACGGATTACAGCACTGTTAGTCGCTCAGTCATGTCCAATTCTTTGGACCCCATGGACTGTAGCCCATCAAGGCTCTTCTGTTCACAGAATTCTAGGCAAGAATACTGCTTTGGGTTGCCATGCCCTTCTCCAGGGGATCTTCCTGACCCAGGGATGGAATCCAGGTTGCCTGCATCGCAGGCAGATTCTTTACCATCTGAACCACCAGCACTAAAGAGCTACACAAAATTTTAACTATATTATTCATTAGAAAAAAGCTATTTTATTCTTCTCTCCCTCATTTATTTCTGAGGGGGTTGATATATATCTGTAGGATGGGGGATACATATTACATTTTGTACCCAAACCAGATTTTATCACTAACAACAGGTCAGTGGAACTCTTGCCATGTCAGCAGAAATCTCCAACTACAGATTCAGTTCATTTTATCTGTCTCTCCTTTTGTTCTTTTTCTGAATATGAGGTTGTCATTGGCCCTAAGATAAGTATACATTATTGGGGTTTGGTTTATCCAAAACAGCATATGTTCAACTACGCTAAGTAGAGGTTTAAACTTGAAAACGATGTTGAAACACTACTTTGGTTGTAGACACGTGGGAGAAAAAAGAGGACTTTGCCTTTCCATTGCCAATGTTTTCCACATCAAGGAGACTGGGCTACAGTTGTCACTGGTGTGTTTCCTTTTTTATTTTGCACCTCAGAAGCCCTTTCTCCCTTCTTTTCCTCACTTTTCCTCATGTATGAGAAAGGTCAAAAGGCCACAAATGCTTTTCCTTTCAGACTGAATAGCCATGGGCTTCTTTTGTAGGTTAAGAAAGGGATGTAGTATCTGGAGAGACCCTCTGCTTAGCTCTGACTTACCGGTGAGTATCATGGTAGAGTCATAGGTTAATTCGCTAAAACAGCAATTTCTGGTCTGTTCTTGTTCTGAATTCCCTCTGTTTGAACAAGACAGGCAGACACTTTGTACTCTTTCACCCCAGAAGAGTCTGTGTAGTGTACTCTGCCTCAAATATTCCTTTCTTTTTTTGTTAGAAAATGAAGTTATTTAAAAATAAGATTATAGGGATGAGAAGAAAGAGGGAGAAATGGTCAAAGGGGAGAAAAGTTTTCTTCATTCCAACGCAGGGGCTAGAGGCTCACTGCCTTGTGAACAGGGCAGACCAAAAGCCTTGAGGCATCCAGAGAAGTGGGAGTAAGAACATATACTGGAAGCGTCACTTGACTTCCAGCCCAAACGAATTATGCTTTGCTCAAGAAACGCAGACATAACCTGAGCATTGGTGCTCAGCAAGGTAATTTATGAACTTGGACAACGGATGTCTAAGGGGTAACTCAGTATGAACAAAAGGCCCTTACAGCTTAAATAATCTGAATGGGAAATAGACAATAAGCTAATGATTCAAATTTTAAGTTTTTGCTGCATCTAAAGGACAGAGCCTTATTGTCGGATTTATCATGATTTAAATGGTGGTTAGAATCTTACCTTATTTATATAATACACATACTAATAAAGGAGTTGAAAATTAAATAAGATGATAAATTCATATAGCAAGTGGATGCCTCACAGCAGGTTGTTAGCTAATCATTGCATAACTCAGATATAATTGCAGAAAACTGTCTGATCTTTTAAAGGACTGGGTTCTGGGCCTTAAATAGTTAATATATTAAATCCATTGTTAACTTTTACTAATTTGACTTTGGAGTTTCACAGGGTGGTAAATGTCAAGCTTGAATGCTGGCTAATAGTCTTGAGATCTTGTCCTGATGGGTATTTTAGCACAAACCTAACAGACTATACATCTCCTGGGGAGAACTGAATAGTATTTCCATGGCGTTAAGGGAAACTGCAGGCAAAGGTTGAAATAAAACTTCTAGCAAAATAACACAGCAGCTTGCACAGTTATAGACTGTGAAAATCAAATACCCATAGCATATCTTAGTGTTTCATTTAGTCATTAATTAATCTGTTTATTTATTCATTAATTAAACATCTATTTGGTGAGTCTCTATCAAAGTAAGTCTCCCCAACCTGCTGGCTGAGAACTGGTACCTATTAGAAATAAGGTGCACAGTAAATGTAATGTAATTGAATCATCCTGAAAACCATTCCCTTTATCCCCAGTTCGTGGAAAAAGTGTCTTCCTTAAACTAGTCCCTGGTGCCAGAATGGTTGGGGACAGCAGTATTAAAGGATAGGCATATTTGTAATAAATTACTGAACAAAATAAGCCGTGGAGTGACCTTGTGGAGTTTATAGTCTAGGAGGCAATTTATCCATAGTGAGATACTTTTTTTGGAACAACATAGGAACATTTAATTGTTAACTATAAGTCTAACTAGAAATAGCAAGCTCTGAAATAGTAAAGGAGATAATACTCTGTCCCAAATCTGTGATTGTGTGGACTTGGAATTTTGAGCTGCATCTACATGCATAAAGATCATTTAGCATTTATTCTAGAATTTATTAGACCCTAATAGACCATGTGCTAGCTATTGCAAACACAAAAAGATGACGTCCCTGCAATATAGACATAATGGCTTATGAGATAAATGCTATTTTCACCATTAATTTTGAAGATCAAGAATAAAGATGATGTAGAAAAGAAAGGAAAATAAAGAAAAATAGAGAAGTCCCTATGTATGAATCACATACTTCAGGTCTGATACTATGCTGAGCACTTTATAGATTACTTCACTTAAGATCTATAACAGCCAAAAAATATATTATTATTCCATATTCATGACGAGAAAGCTGAGGGTGAGAATAGCTATTGCAAACACAAAAAGATGACATCCCTGCAATATAGACATAATGGCTTATGAGATAAATGCTATTTTCACCATTAATTTTGAAGATCAAGAATAAAGATGATGTAGAAAAGAAAGGAAAATAAAGAAAAATAGAGAAGTCCCTATGTATGAATCACATACTTCAGGTCTGATACTATGCTGAGCACTTTATAGATTACTTCACTTAAGATCTATAACAGCCAAAAAATATATTATTATTCCATATTCATGACGAGAAAGCTGAGGGTGAGAAGATGTGTTACTTGCTAAAACTATTTAGTTAGTTAATAGGAAATCTAGAACTTGAAACTCAATCAGTATTATTGTTTCACCTATATCTTAAATCTTAGCAATAGCACAAATTTCTATTTGTCATGAAAATATTTTAAAATGTCTAGTGCATTGGAATAACAAACTAGGTAAAATGT
>SJYC01097566.1:0-12135 GCA_006408675.1 Madoqua kirkii
TCAACCCTAGGATTTCTTTGGAAGGAATGATGCTAAAGCTGAAACTCCAGTACTTTGGCCACCTCATGCGAAGAGTTGACTCATTGGAAAAGACTCTGATGCTGAGAGGGATTGGGGGCAGGAGGAGAAGGGGATCACGAGGATGAGATGGCTGGATGGCATCACTGACTTGATGGACGTGAGTCTGAGTGAACTCCGAGAGATGGTAATGAACAGGGAGGCTTTGCGTGCTGTGATTCATGGGGTCACAAAGAATCGGACACGACTGAGCGACTGAACTGAACCTTAACTTCATTGTTTCTTTAAATCCCACAAATGCAATAAATGCTTATTTTTAAAAGTAATTTAACTTTTTCCCCCCCAATGGATCAATTTTTCCCTCAGTATAAAATTTTTTAAGATCAAAGGCACAGAACAATGCATTACACAAGAAATCACCTAGAATACCTGACATAAGTAAACACTAAATACATGTTAGTTGATTCTAAACCTAGTTCTCCTCTGTAACATAATCAGAAAATTACCAATGTAATACTTGGCTAGAATGCATAATTATATATCTCTCCAATGGAGAACTACAAGAATATTACAGTTTATTTTATTATTATTGTTTTTAGAAAAGTACATTTGCCCAGCTAAGATATGTCCTCAGTAATAACTAGCTACTGATGCATACTATGGATCTGAAATACATAAGTGAAAGTCACTCAGTCATGTCCGACTTTTTGTTACCCCATAGACTGTAGTCCATGGAATTCTCCAGGCAGAATACTGGAGTGGGTAGCCTTTTCGTTCTCCAAGGGATCCTCCTAACCCAGGGGTAAAACCCAGGTCTCCCACATTGCAGGTGGATTCTTGGCCAGCTGAGCCACAAGGGAAGCCTGAAATACATAATACTCCCCCCAAATAGTCAGACAGAAAAGAAAAGACATCATATTATTCCTTGTGGATATAGTTTAATTGAAATAATATGCAAAAAGCAAAAATATATAGTATTCAAAGTTAAGAAAGGAGTGACCTTTTGGGAGAAGGAAGAGTTAGCAATTTGGAGGTGACATATCAGAGAGCATTTTGGGTCGTTGTGATAACCTATTTTCTGACTTAAAAGCACTAAAAATGGTTACTTAGATGAATGCTTGGTATTGATTCACTGAATTGTACATTTACATTTTGTTGCACTTTTGTACAGATGTGCTCTACTTCTTAATAAAAAGACAAAATACCTAAATACAAAAGAACTATAAATACCTAGTGACAAAACTAGTAATATAGGTAAGTTGCCTATATGAAATAAATTATAAAAGAAAACTTGAATAAATTAGGAGCTGACCTACGTTCCAGAATATATAAAGACTTCCTACAAATTGATGCAGAACAATCAAAATGGAAAGCATCAATTGGTTAAAGAGATGGACAGGTAATTCACAGGAGAGACAATTCAAAGACTAAAAAATTTATTTCAAAGGTGTCAGCCAGAGTTCAAACGAAAACTCAGGAAAATACAGGTTGCAGCAATAATAAAAGACCTATAACATTTAAGTCTGAAGATGTGAGAAAACAGGAACTTTCTTAGTCATATTGCTAGTAAGAGGGTGTTAGCTGAAACTTTTCTTGAAACTAGTTTGGCAATATCTATTATAATTAAAATTTTATAAGCCGTTTGTTTTACTCTACCAAAATGATAGTCCACATGTAAAAGTACCTATAATATTTTAGTTTGTTTGCACCACTGCTTATAATGGCAACACTGGAAACAATCGGAGTGCTCATCATGGATGGAATAAATCTTTGCCTACTCAACTAAAGAGCTGCCATAATCCACTGCAAAATGAAAAAAGACAGTTGCAAACAAATGTGGTCATATCTCGGTTCTGTAAAAGCATTGCTACACAAACCCACTTATCTGCATAAGGATTTGTAAAAGATATGGTTAATCTTCTACTTCCAGAAGTATGGAAGCAGTGGCGGGTAGTGAACTGGAAATATTTTTTTCTTGCTTATATTCTTCTTATATTGTTTCATTTGTGATAATGAACATGTATTTGTATTTTTTTCAAATCAAGATTTTATAAAGAAAAATGTTACTTTCACTGATCAACATGGCTCTTTTTCTTTTCCATCTAACCTCATCCTTTCAGCTTCACCCACCGAGAGCTCCCAGTACCAGTTGTTTCTTGCCCATTTTTATCTACTTCCTCTGAAATTGGCCCAACTGTGCCAGCTTCTCTTTTATTATAATAGTTATTTACATTTTACAAGTATTTATAGCTTGTTAAGATGGCTCTGTGGCTTGGTTTAAAAGGAGGTTCTGGTAAATCCCTTCCACTTACAACACTTTTATCTATTAATTTGCTATAGTTCATTGCTCTGCTTTTGTTTACCTAAAGATTTCATCTAGGTTCTTTAAGCTTTGCCAGCACCCAAAGGCACACTTTTCTCTTCCTGCATTCCAGTTGCCATAGTACTGTTTGTTGGCTTAATTCCCTAAGAGACAATCCTTTTATTGAATTCAAAGACTCTAGATTCAACCCAAGATAAATGTTGAATATTGCTTGGGGTCCTGGAAAGCATTAGACACTCTGTGAAGGAGTGGCCCTATCTCTAAGTTAAAAGCAACCTGTTTGAAGTTTCAAATGCATATTCTGTGCCAGTGTATGCTGTCACCATAAGAACTCTGTACCCTGGGCTCACCTTGACAACCTGAATCCATTCTTTCTGGATCAGTTTCTTTCCTCTGGGAATTCATAGACTAAGATTACTCGGTTTTCCCTCATTGTTTAAAATAAGCTTTATTCTTCTTTTAATTCCATGTTTTCAAAGTCACAGCAGCTCCAACCATCCTCGTAGTCAAAAACAGATTCTTTTTATGACTCTCCACATTCTACAGAGATAGCTTAACCCAGTAAAATCCCATCTAGAAAGCTCAATCCAACATGTTGTCTAAACAAATTTGCCTCATTTTACTTCCTTCTCAACATTCAGTGGTCCAAGAGTCTGATAGAAAATATCCAATCTAAACCCTGCTTTCCACTCGACCCAGCTCAATGACCACTAGCTTGCCTGGATTTTTTTCAAGTGTCTCCTAATCAATATAGTAGTCTTCTTCCTGAGCTTCTTACTGCTAATCTTCCCTATCATACTAATCCTGTAATATATGTCTGTCAAAGTTACTTTTTTCAAAGATAAGAACCCAGACTTTTGACTCCCTCCCTAAAGAATTTTCATGTTTCCCTAATACCTAAAAGAAAAAGACTGAAAGGCCTCAATATGTTACTAAAGTCTCTTTGAAAATTCATTTCTGCCCATCTTTCTGATCTTGACCCATATATTCTGCCATCATTGCCTTCTAGTATGTATCAAATTGTACTTTAACCATCTGACTCTCTACCTCACTTGACTCCTTCCTTAAATCATGATCCTAAAGAATTTTCATGTTTCCCTAATACCTAAAAGAAAAAGACTGAAAGGCCTCAATATGTTACTAAAGTCTCTTTGAAAATTCATTTCTGCCCATCTTTCTGATCTTGACCCATATATTCTGCCATCATTGCCTTCTAGTATGTATCAAATTGTACTTTAACCATCTGACTCTCTACCTCACTTGACTCCTTCCTTAAATCATGAGCTCCTCAAAGGCAGAGATGATAACCTTATACTCACAATATCGGGTTCAGTTCCCAATATGGAGAAAGTGTCCAGTGTGTGATTATTTGAGGATTACAGGGATGATGGAATAAACAGAGTTCTTTCACAGAAATAAGGTGTCTCAGTATTCCACAGACTCTTGTTAAAACTTGACTAAGTAAGATCAGGAAATGAATCAGGAAGACGTCTCTGTTATTTTATTTAAAGAATATCCTCCCATAAACTTCTATTGAGATTCAGTGGAAAATGACATGAATTTCCATCATTTCAATTGTGGACTAAATAATATTACTAAAACATCTACTCTTAAAAACTGAAGATTTGGTTTCCAGACTGCAGAATGTCTCAAACCCTTGTCTCCTTTCACTATTAATAAATCAAGGCTATATTTTGTTTTCCACTCAACATTTGATTTTACTGTAGGTTCTTAGAGAAACATCTCATGTTAGTGAATTTGTATTTAAAGTGCAAATCCTGCTGATTAGTTTGTGATATTTTTCTCCTTCATCATAACTATGATTTAGCTGTTATAATCATAGTATATAAGCTGCTAAAGAATGAAGTTTTTTAGGCACCATGTTAGAATATAGGTATATCTGAAAAGAGAAAAAAACATTTAAATCTCATATGTATACATATTGCATTAGTGGTAAAAAAAAAAAAAATTGGCCTGCCAATGCAGGAAATGCAAAGACTCAGGTTCAAACCCTGGGTGTGGAAGAGCCCCTGGAGGATGAAATGACAATCAGTTCTAGGGAATGCCAGACCACCTGACCTGCCTCTTGAGAAATCTGTATGCAGGTCAGGAAGCAACAATTAAAACTGGACATGGAACAACAGGCTGGTTCCAAATAAGAAAAGGAGTACGTCAAGGCTGTATACTGTCACCCTGCATATGCAGAGTACATCATGAGAAACGCTGGGCTGGAAGAAGCACAAGCTGGAATCAAGATTGCCAGGAGAAATATCAATAACCTCAGATGCAGATGACACCACTCTTATGGCAGAAAGTGAAGAGGAACTACAAAGCCTCTTGATGAAAGTGAAAGAAGAGAGTGAAAAAATTGGCTTAAAGCTCAACATTAGAAAATGAAAATCATGGCATCCGGTCCCATCACTTCCTGGGAAATAGATGGAGAAACAGTGGAAACAGTGTCAGACTTTATTTTGAGGGGCTCCAAAATCACTGCAGATGGTGATTGCAGCCATGAAATTAAAAGACACTTACTCCTTAAAAGAAAAGTTATGACCAACCTAGATAGCATATTCAAAAGGAGAGACGTTACTTTGCCGACTAAGGTCCGTCTAGTCAAGGCTATGTTTTTTTCCAGTGGTCATGTGTGGATGGGAGTTGGACTGTGAAGAAGGCTGAGCGCCGAAGAATTGATGCTTTTGAACTGTGGTGTTAGAGAAGACTCTTGAGAGTCCCTTGGATTGCAAGGAGATCCAACCAGTCCATTCTGAAGGAGATCAACCCTGGGATTTCTTTGGAAGAAATGATGCTGAAGCTGAAGCTCCAGTACTTTGGCCACCTCATGCGAAGAGTTTGTTCACTGGAAAAGACTCTGATGCTGGGAGAGATTGGGGGCAGGAGGAGAAGGGGATGACAGAGGATGAGATGGCTGGATGGCATCACAGACTCGATGGATGTGAGTCTGAGTGAACTCGGGAGTTGGTGATGGACAGGGAGGCCTGGCGTGCTGCGATTCATGGGGTCGCAAAGAGTTGGACATGACTGAGCAACTGAACTGAACTGAACTGATTCTTGCCTGCAAAATGCCACAGACAGAGGAAGCTGGTGGGCTACAGTCTATGGGGTCACAAAGAGTTGGATGTAACTGAGCACACACAGCACATATCTACGTTTCAGATAAAGGATCTGATGCTTAGGAGCCTAAGTCACTTATTAGTGTGAAGAGCCATCCTAACTTACTCAAGATAAAGAGGATTCTTTGGACACTGGGCTTTCAATTTTTTTTTTTCTTTTTCTTTTCTTGGGCTTTCGATTTTAAAACCAAGAAACTCCCAAGTAAATCAGGAGTAGTTCACCTGTCGTTTATTCAAGGTCATACAATAAGTTTTAGATACAAAATTCAAATTCAGTCCTTCACATGTTCCCAAATTTCATATTCCCAAATTTCATATCCATTTACATGCTGCCTCTTTGATTTGGACTTCATCCATAATATTTATTTCCACACTGAAAATCATATGATGTCAATAATTAAGGTTTTCAAGAGCAATAGAGAAATGAAATAATTCTAGTGAGGTGTTTTAACAGAATTTTAAATTATGTAGTATTAGCATACTTTGATTTCAGCTACAGATGTTCGACTTCTAATTACTTGCTAAAATTACTAGCTAACAGATTTATTTTGCATGTTGCTACATTATAAAATCATATCTAATTATTTATGGACTTGTTGAGACTCTCAAATTAGACTATCATTCCACTTTCACTGTGAAAATAGTAGTTCTTAATAATTTTTTGTGAATATTCAAAGATTTAATGTCCATCATTGTGCCTCCATTTCCAATATCAATATTAGATATACACAATACATAAAGAAGAGACAAAATAGTAACATTTGAACTGTTTTGAAGACAAAGGTAGCAAGCTAATAGATGTGTTATGGGAAATGAGGATGTGAATCAAAACAAACTAGATGAGGGGACAGTTTAACTTTAAAAGGATGGCACATACCACAGAGTAATTCTAGTAATCTTCTCCATAAGACATATGAGCTTAATATATTTTTCCTTGTGAAATTTTACCACCAACCTCTGTGCATTTCTAAGGAAATACTGCATCTTTTCTTGCATATAATTTCTAAAGCTTCAATTACATTTGATTACTTTCTTTCCAGGTATACTTGAATAGAATGTTACAGATATGGTTATTTTTCCAAATGTGTCTTTAACAATAATCTAACATTTGTATCTTAATATTAAAAACATTGAGATAAATGGGGGGAAACATTAATAGCATTGTACATTAAACAAGCAACAGCATGATAATGGTACAAATTTTAAGCCAAGGATTAAGGATTTTGAGTACTTGTTTTCATTCTATTAAAACTTTGTGACTAGCTAACTGAGTAACCCTGAGAAAATCATGTAATTTCTCTTTTCAGTTTTCTATTAGTAAAGTGGGGAATAAATTTACCCATAGGCGTGGATAGAAGTTAATCTATGTGACCATGATGCATGGAGGGAAGGAGAGTATTTGGTAAATTTGAGTAAGGAAAAAGAATAATACTAATAGTCACTTCAATAACTGTATATAAACCCAAAGAAAATCTAGGAGGCTTTTGAGGCAAGGTAGGTTGGATACAAATCAAAAAATACTTGAACTCACTCAGTTAATTTTTAGGCATTTTCAAGTTTGTGAATATTGCAGCATACTGGCATGTCTTAAACTTCAGTGTGAGTACATACTACCTAGATAAAAAATTCGTTCTAGAACTGGAGTCAATCCAAATGAGAAGGATGACCAAAGACCACAGTTTATCTGTAGGAAAAGACTAAAACACAGCCCACCCTAGTGTGAATATACACAGGCCAAAATTAGAAATATTTTGTTGCATAAAATCAAGAAGGGTTTGGAAAACACAAATATAGATTTACTTGCCAAATCTTTTCACACTAGTATGAGAGGATAACCCTAGTAGCTCAGAGCTAATTTTCAGAAAATCAAAATGTACGGTTTTACACAGTAAATTATAAACATGTAAATGCTTTACCTAGGAAAAAAGAGGGCTAAAATCATGAAAGATACAGTCACTAAAGCTGAACCCTTTTAAATGTACCACAAATCACTGGCACCACACTGACCTAAGTAAATTTCCCTAGAGGATCACCAGGAAGGTTTGCTGATCTGAGAGACTGTCAGTCTGCCCTGGCTAAGAAACAGAAAAGGTCCCTATACAGTCATTCAGTCAAATTCGGACACGACTGAAGTGACTTAGCAGCAGCAGCATAGTATTTTTCTGTAGTCTGCAAAGGGAGAAAATAATTCTACGGTGATCAATAAAACCAAATAGAATCACTCATCTCAAACATTTCCCCATTATAATTGTAAACAGAGCTTCATTTCTCCAGTCATTTAACAAGAATGTATTGAGCACCTTACCTACTAAGCACCACAGACACAAATGTTTAAGAAAATACTCAAACCCTCACACAGCCGTCAAGTACAATAAAGAGACCGATAAGGTGAAAGCTCGCTAACTGAGATGGTTACAAGGTTCTGTGAAAACAAAGTGGAGGGGCGATTAGGAGGAGTTCCTGACGGTGTGTGAAAAACACCAGGGTGGCCCTGAAGGAAAGGCAACCCAGCAGAACAAAGAATGCAAAGACAGAGGGGCTTTATAACACTTGGGCTATGGAAAAAATAGCAGGGAGTTGGATAAGTATGGAAGATACAGCAGCGATAGAAAGGAATTATTCCTCAAAGACTAACTAAAAAGGTCTTCTGTGTGGAGCTTCAAAGTATGCGGGACGGAAGACCCCAGGGCACTGTACCGGAGAATTAGTAGGCAGTTTCCACCAAATGTGCAGGAAAAGCAATGGAGGCAGGGATGGAAAGAGGGGTGGAGGGAGGGAGGGATGGAAGAAGGAAGGATCTTCAGTACGTCCTGCTCCTTGGCACAAAGACTCCACACAGATTCCACATCAGGACAAGGACAGCATGTAGTTCCTCAACATTCCCAATCAAGCCACTACTTATTACCTATGTGGGTTATTCCTTGGAATTTTCAAAGAGGGAAAAATAACCCATGCTTACAAAACATGTGTTTGTCAAATAATTCATTTCAAAGACACTCAAGATTTTATTTAATATCCCTAAAATAATAATAACCCAATTGAAAAAAAAAAAAGTCCAGCACACTCTTGAGCAAATTACAGGATACTTGACATGTCTAAACTTGAACTGAAACACATTTTTTAAAATATTATTTTTGTACACAAAAGTTTGAAGTCATTGTTCCTTTACTTGAATTCCAACTGTAGAAATATTAAACTCTTATACTCTTCAAAATCTTAAGCAACTATTTTAAAAAACTCATGCTGTATCATGTCTTTGAATTTAGAAAGTTACATATTCAAAGGAACCTTTGGAGCACTGTTTGAAGAAAGACTTTCTTTTCATATATTGCCTTCATGAGCCATAGTTACAGATTATCTTTTTCACAAAAAGAGATAAATTTGAAATGTCATTTTCATTCTTTTCTACTTAAATTTGGAAGGAAACTTAAGCAAAACCAACTTTGCTTCTGCTGTGAATTACATTCTCTCTAATAATAGGTTTATATTTTGAGGAAACAAAACAAAATCCTTGCTTCTATTTCTAAATCTTTTCCCTGAAATATTACTGTTTGAAAATGTCTCAAGCTATGATAGAAATGCCACAATGAATAGACTAAGTGAGGTGGAAAAGGACACAATGAAAAGAGAATGTGCTGAAAGACAGAGAAAGTAAGATTTAGAGACTGAGATTTTTCTTGATTTTTTTATTGTGTCACTTTTTCTTCTAAAGACTGCATATACTACTTACATAAAGACTTATATATTCTCCCTAAGTCTGCATTGCTGAGCAGGATTCACTGACATAAATTTAACTCTTTGTGTTCAGCCTAGCATGTGCAGCAGATACAATGGCCATAATTGCTAAACACTAGTTTAGAAACTGGCACATCAAAATTCACTTCCTGACCCCCACTAATGCTCCTAGATTTATAATAATTAGCCCTTTAACCATCTTAAGGAAGATTCTTTCCTTTATTAAATTCAAAGTTCAAACAAGACCAATCTAGACAGCATATTAAAAAGCAGAGACATTACTTTGCCAATAAAGGTCCACCTAGTCAAGGCTATGGTTTTTCCTATGGTCATGTATGGGTGCGAGAGTTGGACTATAAAGAAAGTTGAGCACTGAAGAATTGATGCTTTTGAACTGTGGTGCTGGAGAAGACTCTTGAGAGTCCCTTGGACTGCAAGGAGATCCAATCAGTCCATCCTAAAGGAGATCAGTCCTGGGTGTTCATTGGAAGGACCGATGCTGAAGCTGAAACTCCAATACTTTGGCCACCTCATGCGAAGAGCTGACTCATTTGAAAAGACCCTGATGCTAGGAAAGATTGAGGGCAGGAGGAGAAGGGGACAACAGAGGATGAGATGGTTGGATGGCATCACCAACCAGTGGACATGGGTTTGGGTGGACTCCGGGAGTTGGTGATGGACAGGGAGGCCTGGCATGCTACGGTTCATGGGGTTGCAAAGAGTTGGACACAACTGAGCGACTGAACTAAACTGAACTGCTTTCCATAGCTTATATCTAATCATTCAGTCCTTCAAGAAAGTTCATTGAGAACTTACTATTTGCCAGGAGCTGTGCAAGAATTTGGAAAAGATATAAAAATTAGCAAGACTCAGTTCCTACTGTTAATAGACTCTGTTAATTACTTATTTAATATCCATCCCTCCCTTTTCTTGCTAAACAAAACTGGATTTTATTTGGGGTGCAAAGTTTCCAGCCCCATTAATCTAGGCTTTTTGCTCTTTATATGGATGGCACCAGTTTTATGTTTTGTAAATGTGGTGGGTAGGGGAAAGCGTATTTGGTTGTCATAAAGATGTAGGGGTCCTAATAGTAATCAGTTGGCAGAGGCCAGGGACACTAGGCATACAGCTTATGTGGAGGGATATCCTGTCTACTAAGAACTCTCATATATTCTACACAGATTTTTGTTTTAATGTGAAAACCTAGTATTCGAACCTTGACCCTAACTCTATTGTACATAAAAATACATGCAAAACTGGGGTGTTTTTTTTTTGCAGTTTTAATGAAAGCTGACTATTTCAAGAAGCAACCACAATGTATATCAAGGGAGGACTATCCTGTGCTTTTTCAGGATTTTACTAAGAGCAGTTCATCACTGTGGTCAAACACCAGTGACCGCACTGCTCCTGGTGCTGGAGACGCCATCAGCCCTGGACCTGTCTGCACTCACTGCGGTCACGATCACTATGAGCATCTGAACATGTCCTTATGTCACCTAGTGCAGTCATGCCTAGGAAGGCATGTTTTGAAGTACTTTATTATCAATTACTTTTCTTTAATGACTTCTTTATATTACAGTTAGGATAGCACAGTGATTTACCTGAAAATATGCAAAAGCATATTATTTGTGATGCTTTACTCAGGATAATAAAGCAGGCATTATAAATTACTTGTTTTGCTTTTTTTTTAAGAGGCACTGCATCTAATAGAATAGAGACTAGTGATTTAAGTGAATTCAACAATTCTCTTCCTCACTCCTCCTGCTTACTTTTTAACCAGAGAAGACCCTGAGATCCGATTCTACTCAAAGATAACCCAAACAGAAGAAGTTGACAAGAAACTGGCCATAGTAATAGAGCTGCACCAGCTACTCTGTAACCGAAAGGGTAACTTCAAGAGTACTGGTCCTGACATCACTGAGCAGTTAAACCAACATCAGCACCACCCATCTGCCGGTTATGTGAGAAAAATAAACTACATTTGTTACAGCCACTGTTAGTTGGATTTTCTGTTATTTACAGATGTCGACAGTTGGTAAAGAATTTGCTGCAACGCAGGAGACCCCAGTTCGATTCCTGGGTTAGGAAGATCCGCTGGAGAAGGAACAGGCTACCCACTCGAGTATTCTTGGGCTTCCCTGTAGCTCAGCTGCTATGTGGGAGATCTGGGTTCAATCCCTGTGTTGGGAAGATTCCCTGGAGAACAGAGAGGCTACCCACTCCAGTATTCTGGCCTGGAGAATTCCATGGACTCTATACTCCATGGGGATACAAAGAGTCAGACATGACTGAGCGACTTTCATTTTCACCTTATATTTCTAACTGCTATAGTACTTTCAGGCCTTCTTGGGGATCCATAATTAAATATATTATTCATACTAATTAACACCATAAGTGTAATCAGTTCAGTTCAGTCGCTTAGTCCTGTTCGACTCTTTGCGACCAGCATGCCAGGCCTCCCTGTCCATCACCAACTCCCAGAGCATGTTCAAACTCATGTCCATCGAGTCAGTGATGCCATACAACCTCTCATCCTCTGTTGTCCCCTTCTCCTCCTGCCCTCAATCTTTCCCAGCATCAGGGTCTTTCAAATAATTCAGCTCCTCACATCAGGTGGCCAAAGTATTGAAGTTTCAGCTTTAACACCAGTCCTTCCAATGAACACCCAGGACTGATCTCCTTTAGGATGGACTGGTTGGATCTTCTTGCAGTCCAAGGGACTCTCAAGAGTCTTCTCCAACACCACAGTTCAACAGCATCAATTCTTTGGCACTCAGCTTTCTTTATAGTCCAACTCTCACATCCGTACGTGACTACTGGAAAAACCATAACCTTAACTAGACAGACTTTTGTTGGCAAAGTAATGTCTCTGCTTTTGAATATGCTATCTAAGTTGGTCATAACTTTCCTTCCAAGGAGTAAGTGTCT
>SJYC01097567.1:0-10563 GCA_006408675.1 Madoqua kirkii
CTGGACATGGGGTATCTCTTCATGGCTGCTTCAGCAAAGCGCAGCTGTTGCTCCTTACCTTGGAGAGGGGTATCTCTTCACCGCCGCTCCTCCTGACCTTGAATGGGCAGTAGCTCCTTTTGGCCCTCCTGCAGCCACATAGCCGCTGCTCCATGGATGTGGGGTTTTTGCCTCCCCTCACCTCAGGCCTGTGGTAGCCACAAGAAATGTTAGTAGTACTTGGACCAGGTACCACATTTGAGCAGCAAGGCAAGGCTGTTCGGTTTCCCAAGTACTTAGAGGGGTGATGAAAACAAGTGGCACTGTGATGCATAAACAAAAGTCACTCTGATGTACTGGATGTTACAATATGAGCCTGATTTGGACTTTGGATAAAGGTATATGAATTTGAAGTCAAGAGAGAACCTGAAAAGGGTAAGGAATATCCAAGAATGACTGCAAAAATCTCAAAAATCTATGATGGAGAAAAGTCTGAGTATCTAGAATACAGAAGCAACTTGCTTAAAAACAAAACAAACTCAAACAAAACAATAAAGCAGAGAGTGGTTCTTGACCAGAGAAGAACAAATTTGAGCAAACTTCTTATTAATGAGTTAAAATAAATGGAGACAGATACTGTTGGATCATCTTCAAGGTCTGAGAATCATGAAGGAGGGATCTACAACCCTGAGTGGTAACATCTCCACATGTAGGGAAGAACCTAAAGCCATTAACAGAAAAGGACAGAGGATGAGGGGGTTTTTGAAGAGAAAAGAAAAATTTACATGCTTTCAGGTAGTGATATGGCAAACAGGCAAAGGCAAACAGGCTCATGATTGATGTTGCAAGCCACCTCCTTGGGAAATAGGACCCATTCTTTGAAGAGTGAATAGCAGAGGGCAGTCCTTCTGAATCCACTGGGAAGGAAAGAAGAAATAAGAGACATTATCTAGAGCAGCAATTAGGGAGAGAGGCTACAGAAAATGAAATATTCCCTGCTGGGTTTCAAGCTAAGACGATCAAAGGAGTCAGTGAAGGAGATGAGCAAGAATAGATCCTGAATCAAGAAATAAATGCAGAATGAAAAAAGGCACAAGAGAAAAAAAATCACACTCAAAGGGTGTCTTTACAAATTAAAATCACAAAAAATGATTGTTTTATGATTCCCTATTAAGAAGGGAGACAATGACATCAGTCCCAAGTTTTGACAAATTCTAACTAACCAAATTAAAGACTGCTGGAAATGGATTGCATCACAAGAATAGAAATTATTTGAAAAATTGAAGGGAGCAACATGATTAAAGAACACACTGAAATAAAGTGGCGGGGCAAAGAGTAAATACCAATGACCAACTTGCTGGAAAGCATTATACAGAGAGCAGAATAAAGGAAAAAAACCTGCAGATGTAAAAATAAGAATTCTGTTCATCTGACGGAAGTTGGGAAGTTTGTTGAAACTTGTCTATGACACAGACACACTGGAGTGTTCTTGATCCTTGATGAGCCCAGATAGACTTCCTCCCTCTTTGGTTCTTTTCCTACCTTCTCACCCTTAGTCGTTTGTTAGCAATATATTGCTCCAACTTCTTTCCAAAGTATCTGAGACTGTTTTAAAAAATCAGAGCCAGAGAGTAGTTGGCTGGTAAAAGTAGTAAACAAGACAATTCTCAGGAACTATTACGACAGAGGGAATGAGACCTCAATCTAGAACTGGATCCAATTCCAAGTACAGCAGTGAGAATTTGAAGGCAAGAAGGGAATTTACAAGGACTAGTGGGGATTTACAGGAAGAAGCAGATTATGCGGAGGGATGGAGAGAAATGACTAAGAGGAGATTTCAAGGCTAGGGGGAATTCTTGACGGCTAGACCTTACAGGATTGTTGCTGAAGGCAGCCCAGGATAAATCAGCTGCCACCTTGATGGGTGGGAGAATGAGGATTTTAATCAAATATCAAGAAAGATCTGATACTGAGGATGAGGGTTGGGCATTCTCACTAAATTGACTAGCAGGATTCTTGCTAAAATTGAATTATGTAGATGTAAGGGCAAGGCCCAAGGATAAGGTCTACTGGGAAAAGCACTTAGAGGAGGTTAGGTTAAGTTTGGTCAAAAAGAGTCTTTGTCAGTCAGAGGTTCAGCTCTGCTCATATTCTACCTAGACTCTCCTGGCCTTCCACTTGTTTGGCTTTGCCACTTTTTGAAGACCTTTTCTTTTCATCTCTGACAACAAAATGCCAAAGTTTTTCTCTTCTCTGGTTTTCTTTCAGGTCCTAGTAGATAGCTCATTGGGCATTTGATAAATGAATTTGAGTTAAATGCTTAATTGTAGCTTCTATCTCATTCCTTCCAGACGTGTTTGTAAGACTAAGTAAGTGTTGTCTGCATTGGGATTATAGGACCAGAAAGCAGATAACTTCATTTTGAGGATATTTTTAGCTGCATGTACTCCCTGGAAAGAAGATCAGTTCTATGTAATAAGCAGAGCACTATAATTTTTAAACATCTAATTGGACTTGGTCTGTATCCAATCTGCCATTAGTCAATGTTCTCAAATGTATTTTAGAATTTATCAGAGGAAGAGAGGGGAAATTATCCAAAAACAAATAACCACATGAATCATTACTGATTATGATGTGTCTCATTAAAAAAAAAAAAAAAAAAAACCTTTGAAATGCACAGAAAAGTAGACCAGAGGTATAATCACTGACTATCATGTTAAGGATAAAAGGAAAAATTATCAAACATTGAAAATAATTTTAAAAATAATAATTTGAGCATAATACACACATAAAACTAGCTGGCATCTGTCATTATAGTCATCATAAGAGATATTGTACAGTGATGATTTTATTGCTCATGACACTTTTAAAACAATTTCTGGGAATTTTCATCAGGACCATTTTATGTTATATAAGAAAATTATTCCTGTAAAATTATAGTCATTGCCTGCTTATTCACCATAGCATCTGGATCTTTATTTTTAAAAGCAAACAAAAATGCTTATTGTTGAAAATTATCTGAGTGAATATAAGTGAAAGGATCCATGTGACAGGTTGGAATAGAAACCTAAGTAACACTGAACATAGTTTTCAATCTCAATTCTCTTTGAGGAGCAAATTTCCTTACTTCTTATTGATAGTGCTTTCTATGGGATTTGTTTTCCAAGGCAAGAAAGAAAATACATTTCATTCACAATTTCTTTGGAATAAACAGGATGACATATTCCCTTTGTGATTTCTTTAGGCATGGAAAGGAAATAGCTCTGCAAAAGATTAACTCGGAACAACCTATTAATATACTCATCATTATCAAAGCAGCAAACTAAACTAAACTTTTGGCAGTTTCAAAGAGTCATTTTCAGAATGGAAATTACAATGTGTTTGTCTCCCAGCATGAACAAGGTGGAATCCCTATATAGACATATCACTCCAATGTCCAGTTTAGAATTTGGGAATCACATTGCATGTCTATCATTGTGTTATGTATTAACACAATATTTTTGTGTTCCTTCCTCCCAGTGTGAGTCAGAACCACTCAATATGAAAATATTTCCCTTATAAGAGGAGGGTTTGATTATAACCATGTGTGTAAATGATTCTATTTTTTGGGTATGGATTATTTTAATCAAAAGTTCCATGATTAGATACTACACATAAGGAAGTCAAATTAAGAATATGTCAGAAAAATGTTTATTTCCTTAAAAAAGTTCCCTTTAAACATTCACACTAAATGTCCTCCTCCCTTGCCTTTTAAGTTAAGTGCCGTTTGGTAATCGTTTGGGGACTAGCCAAGGAGAAATGGAATAGTCACCAGGTTTTGAACAAAACCACTATCTTTGCTTCCCGTCTACAAACACAGAGTAGTAATAACATTAAGTCCTGGCATGTCTAAAGTAGTTTATAATCTTTGAAAGAAGAAAAAGGTGGGTACATATATAATTTTTAGAAATAATAAAATGTACACACTATCTTTCAAAGGAGGTAGAGAAGTCACATGGTTAAGGCTGTGGACTTTGGAACACAGATCTGATATTAGATTAAATCAATCTTTTCCCACTAACCAGCACTGTGACTTTTCGAATAGGTTACTTATCCTCTCTGAGCCTTGTTTCTCAAATATCAAATGCAGATGACAGCACATTTTTTAAGATATTTATTATACAGAATTATTAAGAAAGTGGAAAGTGCCTACCAAACTAGTGGGCCTCATACATTGTAAGTAATTATAAAACATAAATATATGTGTTTATTATATATCCTCTTTAGAACAGTTTATTATATGTTGCATTAGTCAAGTCCACTTTAGAACTGATTTCAAGGCCTCCTGCTGAGGGAGAGGATAATGTTATTTTCTGCTTCTATTTCTTCTTTAATAAAAAATGAACATACTAATAAATATCTGGAAGAGCTTTTGTAAAGCACAAACATCTCTACTACAAGATTCATTCATTCAACAGAGATCACTTTAGGTATCCAAGAGAAGTTGGATTGCATTTTGTTTGGAAACCAATAAAGGCTTTTAAGCAAAGAGGCATGATATGTTTAAAATATTTTTGCTGCCATGTGTGGAAATCCTTGAAGGTGAACAGGACTGAAACTAACATGGTCAATTGTTTCCCAGCAGCTTAGACAAAACATCATGGTAGTGAGTGGGGAGGGACTTGGATCTCCACCCATGAAGCCGACAGGATGTATTGATAATTAGATATCAGGAAAAGGAAAGCATGAACAATCTAGGATAATTCCTCAATTGGTAGCTTGATAAACTGCAGTAGACAACAGTGCTATTTCATGAAAGAGAGATGACAGAGAGAGAGACAGAGAGAGAGAGAGAGAGAATCAGGTTGAATAAGAAATGAATCAAGCATTCTCAGTTGGTCACATTAAATCTGAGATTCTTACTCGATACCCATAGGGAAGTGTCCAAGAGACAGTTGAACATACAGGTATGACATTAAGGAGAGGGGGGCAAGTTAGAAATAAAAATATAAGAATCTGCAGATCATTGGCATAATCAACTTAATTAGATGAGTTTAACAAGGAAGAATAGAAGCAAGAAGTGAACTCAAAACATACCCAAATTAAAGGCTGAACAGACAAGAACAAGTAAAGGACAATGAGAGAAAAGCCAAAGCAGCATGAGGTGTCAGAGAATCCTAGAAGGGAAGATGTTCTTCAAAACAGGATGGGTGACAGTGTCAAATGAGAGAGTGCTTGCGAAAGCATCCAGTACACTTAATGACACACAGTAGGTGCTTAATAAATACTATTCCCTTTGCTTGCTTAGTAATTAAGAGCATAGTCTTAGGAATCAGTCTGCCTAAGTTTAAATCCATCCTCTGCTGTCCCATAATTGTATGACCTTACACACAAGTCATTTTACCTTTCAATAGTTTGGTTCTTATATTTTAAAGTGGGAGCAATGGCAATGCCTATGTCATAGAGATAAAACTAAGACATTGCTATCCATCACTCAGAATAATTACTCTTTTCATTCCTATTTATTTTTCCATGTTTAGTACTTTCAAAAACTATCCAATAATAAATATGAACTACCTTTTGATTTCCATAATGAATACTTGGTTGAGTGACAATAATTAATTTTATTCCCATAGCTAGAGAGACGATGAGCAAATTTCACCTTCCTTCTCACATTGTGCACATATCTGCCTTTAAAGAATAGTTATTTCTATGATTGGAGTCTTGACAATGCATGCACATGCTAAGGGGAGAAAACAAAGACTGGTAGGGTACCCAGAAAATTGCAACAGTAGAAAGTCATTTCCATCCAGGGTACCCAAGGAACAAGAGGAGGAAACGGCGCTATTGGCCGTCACCATTACTAGAGAACTGGAATTGCAAAAGAGTGGGTTCTTGGTGGGAAAGAGGAATCTGATGATGACCAAGGACAGGGTGCTGATAAAGGAGGGAGAGGGGATGAAAGGTATAACTTTCTCTTGTTTTCACCTGCATATCCCATTCCACTGGGACCAGTGATGATTCTGAGGAGAGGTCAGCTGGCAAGGGAGCCCAGGGAAGTATCTTCAGATATTGCCTTCAAGGCCCAGAAGTCTAAGGCCCAGCATGCAGCATAGACTAAGAAGAGAAAGAGAAGACAACCAAGCATGCTTTGTTATTCTCTCGTGTTTTGCTCCTAGCCACGTCCTAGTAAATGATACCCAAATAAAGGTGAGTCCTTCACATCTCAATACCTTCCTGCCATGCTGGGAGACAAAACACCATCAGCTTCTAAGTTGCATTTAATATAACCAGGTTTTCATAGATATTAAACAATATAGAATCTCCTTAGTACTTTGCTTCTAACTTTAATAACTATACACACACATATACATCAGTTGAAAGAATGTAAGTTATAAAAACGAAAAGCTTATCTAAACTTTTCTAAAGCATAAGCCAAATATTTTGTTTGTTTCAAAGATTTGGACAGAATTCCTTGAGCTGATGACATCCCACAAGAATGCCTTCATTCCTAGTTTTTACTGGAAACTTCTAAACTGTTGACACCATGGATTTTAAAAAGTAAACAGATGGGCATGTCTCCATGACTTCATTTTATGTTGAGAATATAAATATTCAGAGAGGCAAAAGACAATGTCCCTACTTTTCAACGTTTATAAATAAAAGAATTTGCCAATGTCATTTTATCCATCCATCCATTGCCTGCTTGTTGATGTTTGTCTATGGCTGTGCTGGGTGTTTAATCATCACTCATTCTAGGTAATTTAGAGTGTTTTTTTTGTTTGTTTGTTTGTTTGTTTTTAATATATAAAGGAAAGAAAAATTTGAAAATAGGCTCAGAGGCCAAAGTACCTAAAAATGTGAGATTAGTGAAATTTGTTATAATCATGATAAGATGAATGAAAAATCCTTTTCAATGACAATAATTTTCTTTATAAAGAACCCCCTTTTTTTCATTTTACAGGCCAAAAGGAAAAGGTATTTGGCATAGAGTAATACTGGACTTTAGCCAGAGAAGCGTCTGTTCAGAACTTTGTCCCTCCTTTAATCTAGGCGAGTTCAAGCTACAGCAAAATTATAGTTTCCAGTATCCCTTGAATTTCCAAAGAGTTCTGCTGAGAAGGAACCGTGGAAGATAATGACTCAACACTGTTAAATCCGAGACAGGGAAACATAAAAATTTTTGCTGTTTAAATAATACCAGAAAAACAGTTTGCTATGTCTCTTGCTATGACATTTGAGATGAACAGACCATAACCCATAGATGCAAAAAGTCACCATCTTCCCAGTAAAAGACACTTTAGAAAGTAATGGACACTATTTACTTTCATATAATAAGCTGGCATACACTACCTTGTCATTTTCAAACAAGATCAGTTCTTACACAGTTCTTTTGTTTGAGTGGATACTCTACTATCACATTCTGGTCACTGATTATAAGCTGCATTTTGCCAAATAGAATCAGAGAGCAGCAAAGATCTCTCATGACAAATTAGTAAGCAATTATTATAGACAAGCTAATTAAAAAGGCACATAATCAAATTAATAAAAGCCAACAGTTTATGTTAATATGTTCCTTTTCTCTATTTATTTCTAAATTTGTCTTATTTTGCTTAAGAGTAGTTTGTACAAATTATGTTTTTCTGCAATGTAATGCCATTACATTTATATTTTGGGAAGAGGATATGATCTTCTGACCTCTGGTTGGACCTTTGCTCTCGTCAGAGATGCATCATAACCAGATCATGCACTTCAGATCTAGTATTTTGTCTGTCAAGAGTAGAGCCATATTAAAGAGAAAAGCAATGAGGAGAAAACCAACAGGTGCTTTAAATATTCATAGAGTAGGCGGCAGTGTTCCGACTAAGTCTAAGTCAAGTTCGACACCTGTGACCCCATGGACCGTCGCCCGTCAGGCTCTGCTTTCCATGGGATTTCCCAGGCTAGAATACTGGGGTGAGTTGCCATTTCTTTCTTCAGGGTATCTTCCTGATGCACGGGTAGAATCCTCATCTCCTGCATTGCAGGAGGATTCTTTTACTGCTGAGACACAAGTGAAGCCCTTCATAAAGGAAGGGGCGCCCAAATATTCAACAAGTTTCAAGATTTGAACTGATATCACAGCAAGATTGAGTGGATAGCCCATGGAAGTAACTTTTATTTGGAAGCAAAGCCTACAAAGTGGGGGTCTGGCTATTTTGGTTTCTAAAATACTTTAAAATTACCAACTCAGATTTAGAACCTGTCTGTTGTACACAAAATTTTTCTTTTAATATGAAAAGTTACATATTTTAATGTCGTCAAGGTACGTACTTTAAAACAAAAAGCCAAGTTGACTAGTTGAAATATGTTGTGGCTATGAGAGAAGAACATGAATTGGAAGTTTGACGGAGATAGTCAGCTCTGTGCTCATAGTTGATGGAGAGATTCCCAACCACAGAATAAATACAAATGATTCCAGTTGACAGGCATCAATGCCATTTTAAGTATGAATCCAGTTTCTGGGTGTGGATTATTAAAGGAGACTTTTTCAGCATTTTCTGATGCTGTGTAATATAAATTGGAATATATTTTAATGATACAAATTCACTCTTCAGCTAAACATATATGGATTATCCCCTATTTTTTGTAGCTAGTATGAGATCATGTTTATTTTGCAAAATACCCACCTCTAGTTTTCTAGCTGTTGCTGCTGATGCTAAGTTGTGTCAGTTGTGCCCGACTCTGTGCAACCCCATAGACGGCAGCCCACTAGGCTCCCCGTCCCTGGGATTCTCCAGGCAAGAACACTGGAGTGGGCTGCCATCTCCTTCTCCAATGCATGAAAGTGAAAAGTGAAAGTGAAGTCACTCAGTCATTCCGACTCTTAGCGACCCCATAGACTGCAGCCTACCAGGCTCTTCCGCCCACGGGATTTTCCAGGCAAGAGTACTAGAGTGGGGTGCCATTTTTCTTCTCCGAGATTTTTTAGCAGAGAGTCATAAAAGGCCTCAAAAAATAACAAATTTTATCTTTGACCAAATGCTTTTGTTTTCCAAAATTATTTTCTATAGTGATAAAACATTTTAGAAAATTTTTTGAGTTATACTATCAAACAGTCTATAGGAGAAAGATTTACTAGCTACTTTTTGTTAGACTCTCTTAAAATTAAACAGAAATATAGAATATAAGAAATGAAAATTTCTTTTTATTATGTTTTTTCCAATTAATTTTTTTTACATGAGGACATTATTGTCCAAAATAATAAATTCATTTTCCCAAGCCACATAGGTAGGGAGTATCTGCTCTGAAAAAGTTATGGTGCTTCATTACATGGGGCAGCATATATATTAGTTGATACATAAATATACTTTTCTTATGCAAGGAGAATGTATTGAAAATGCATGAATAATATTGTTGGTTATGAAAGCCTTTAAATTCTAAGATACTAGAGGACAGTACTGAAAGAGAGAAATAAATGAATTGTAGACAAAGGGAGATTCTATCAATTGATGGGTTGGAAAGAAAAGTATGACGCACTGAAATGTAGAAAATTCATTCTAAAGACGGTTTTCGCTGGGCTATTTGTTTTGTTGGCTTTGTTTTTGGTAGAAGAGTATGACAAACTGCAAAAGATGATGAAATCAGGGAAGTACTTTATGAAGGACTGAGAAAACGTATGTCAATTAAATTCTGTATAGAAAACTGGATGCCTAGGGTAAAAAAACTTGGCAGATTTGTTGAAAGTTTCTATTTGATGAAGATAAGGACAATCTCTAGCTAGGTTTCTTTTATAAATAAATACAGTACTATCTCACTGTCATGCAATTTGTGATTAAAATATTGCAAGTAACACAGGGTATCATGAGATCCATCGAAACATAAAAAGTAAGATTTGGCCGATAACTTGAATGGATGAGGGAAAGTCTTATTATACTAGTCTTCATACAGACTGACATGACGTGTAGGTAAAACCTGGCAAATACTGTGGTGTGGAGATGGTTGCTAATGGGCTGTTACAGCCCACTACCAAGACACTACAACAGTAGAATAGTGGTATCACATTCCAAGCAAAGACTACTGAAAAGACAAAGTCTATGTAAGACCTAGATTTTGGATAACATCTGGATTTAGGTTGAATTGTTCATTTATGCAGAAAGGCGCGGGAAGTGCCCAAACTCAAATGTTGTGTATTACTGATATTGTCCTGATTGCCTGCAAATGGTGTGATTTTTCTTCCTCTACCAATTAATAAGATTTGCATACATTCTTTTTTCCCTTAAGAAGGAACATTTGTTTAATCTATATTTAAGCTCTTTCAACCCTTTCAAGTTCTAAGTATTATTGATAATAGAACATCAAGCACAGGTCAATTCCACACAAGGACCTTCTACAAGCACTTAGCTGAGAGTTCCCAAAAGAAGCCTATATAAAAACACAAATATAATTCTGACTTTATTCAAAGGAATTATAAAAACTGGACCTAAGAGAATGTTGATGTATGGAAGGTACAACTTATTTGATAATTCATTGGCAGATGTCAGAAAAAATTAAGAAGTTGGAATCTGGTCTCATCACTTTGTTGCAAATAGATGGGGAAATAATGGAAACAGTGAGACACTTTTT
>SJYC01097569.1:0-19205 GCA_006408675.1 Madoqua kirkii
TATGGGGAGGGAGGTGGGAGGAGGGTTCAGGGTTGGGAACTCATGTACACCTGTGGTGGCAAAACCAATACAGTATTGTAAAGTAAAAAAATAAAATAAAATAAAAGCCAATATGAAGACCTTCCAAGGAAATGTAATAGTTTTAATGAGCTTCTGGGAGCAATACATATTTATCACTTTCCTAATTAGAATCTTTATATCTGGTCTCTCCTAATGGGTGTGTGTATGTGTATGTTTGTGTCTGTGTGTGTGCTCAGTTGCTCAGTAATGTCTGAATCTTTGCGACATCATGGACTGCAACCTGCCAGACTTCTCTGTCCAAGGGATTTTCCAGATGAGAATACTGGGTGGGTTGGCATTTCCTGCTCCAGAGGATCTTCCCAACCCAGGGATCAAACTTGCATCTCTTGCATCTCCTGAATTGGCAGGCAGATTCTTTACTAGTGAAGTCCTTGGGCTTCTCTAGTGGTTCAGGAGTAAGAATCCACCTGCCAAGGCAGGAGATATAGATTGAATCCCTGGGTCGGAAAGTTCCTCAGAGAAGGAAATGGCAACCCACTCTAGCATTCTTGCCTGGGAAATCTCATGGACAGAGGACCTTGGTGGGCTACAGTCTACTGGGTCACAAAAGAGTCAGACAGGACCTAGAGACTAAACAGCAACATTGATGGGTACATAAACCTCTGTAATTTGGCCACAAATACGTCTTTTGAGGGTTTGCTCTTTGCATCCCAAACAGTCACAAAGCACTTGCATCAAAAATCGGTGTCCTTTGATTCTGTCACATCATCAGGAAAGCCAAAGAATTGTCAGAAATAAAAGAATATTTAAATATTTAAAGAGTAAGATCAGAATGGTTGAAGTTTGTTTTCTTGACATCACGAGGCATATTTGCTTATATAAGCAAGTCTAAGATAGGGTTCTTTAGGACTGCAAGACTATGATGATGTCCTGAATAAAATAAGAGAAAACTACGCTGGACTGGAAGAAACACAAGCTGGAATCGAGATTACCAGGAGAAATATATATAACCTCAGATATGCAGATGATACCACCCTTTTGGCAGAAAGTGAAGAGGAACTAAAAAACCTCTTGATAAAAGTGAAAGAGGAGAATTAAATAGTTGGCTTAAAGCTCAACATTCAGAAAACTAAGATCATGGCATCCGGTCCTATCACTTCATGGCAAATAGATGGGGAAACAGTGGAAACAATGTCAGACTTTATTTTTCTGCGCTCCAAAATCACTACAGATGGTGACTGCAGCCATGAAATTAAAAGATGCTTACTCCTTGGAAGAAAAGTTATGACCAAACTAGATAGCATATTCAAAAGCAGAGACATTACTTTGCCAATTAAGGTCCATCTAGTCAAGGCTATGGTTTTTCCAGTGGTCATGTATGGATGTGAGAGTTGGACTGTGAAGAAGGCTGAGCACCAAAGAATTGTTTTTAAACTGTGGTGTTGAAGAAAACTCTTGAGAGTCCCTTGGACTGTAAGGAGATCCAACCAGTCCATTCTGAAGGAGATCAACCCTGGGATTTCTTTGGAATGAATGATGCTAAAGCTGAAACTCTAGTACTCTGGCCACCTCATATGAAGAGTTTATTCATTGAAAAAGACTCTGATGCTGGGAGGGGTTGGGGGCAGGAGGAGAAGGGGATGACCAAGGATGAGATAGCTGGATGGCATCACTGACTCAATGGACATGAGTCTGAGTGAACTCCGGAAGCTGGTAATAGACAGGTAGTCCTGGTGTGCTGTGATTCATGGGGTCGCAAAGAGTCGGACACGATTGAGCAACTGAACTGAACTGAACTGACTCATAACTGTTTGATAAATTCATTTTCTATAAAGTGCTGCTGCTGCTGCAGTCGCTTCAGTCATATCAACTCTGTAACCCCATAGACAGCAGTCCACCAGGCTCCCCCGTCCCTGGGATTCTTCAGGCAAGAATACTGGAGTGGGCTGCCATTTCCTTCTCCAATGCATGAAAGTGAAAAGTGAAAGGGAAGTCGCTCAGTCATGTCCCTATGCTTACTCCTTGGAAGAAAAGTTATGACCAAACTAGATAGCATATTCAAAAGCAGAGACATTACTTTGCCAATTAAGGTCCATCTAGTCAAGGCTATGGTTTTTCCAGTGGTCATGTATGGATGTGAGAGTTGGACTGTGAAGAAGGCTGAGCACCAAAGAATTGTTTTTAAACTGTGGTGTTGAAGAAAACTCTTGAGAGTCCCTTGGACTGTAAGGAGATCCAACCAGTCCATTCTGAAGGAGATCAACCCTGGGATTTCTTTGGAATGAATGATGCTAAAGCTGAAACTCTAGTACTCTGGCCACCTCATATGAAGAGTTTATTCATTGAAAAAGACTCTGATGCTGGGAGGGGTTGGGGGCAGGAGGAGAAGGGGATGACCAAGGATGAGATAGCTGGATGGCATCACTGACTCAATGGACATGAGTCTGAGTGAACTCCGGAAGCTGGTAATAGACAGGTAGTCCTGGTGTGCTGTGATTCATGGGGTCGCAAAGAGTCGGACACGATTGAGCAACTGAACTGAACTGAACTGACTCATAACTGTTTGATAAATTCATTTTCTATAAAGTGCTGCTGCTGCTGCAGTCGCTTCAGTCATATCAACTCTGTAACCCCATAGACAGCAGTCCACCAGGCTCCCCCGTCCCTGGGATTCTTCAGGCAAGAATACTGGAGTGGGTTGCCATTTCCTTCTCCAATGCATGAAAGTGAAAAGTGAAAGGGAAGTCGCTCAGTCATGTCCAGCTCTTCCTGACCTCTTGGACTGCAGCCTATCAGGCTCCTCCGTCCATGGGATTTTCCAGGCGAGAGTACTTGAGTGACATGCCATTGCCTTCTCATAAAGTACAGCATCCATCAGATTGTTTCTTCTGATATATGTTTTATTAAAATTCATAGGGGGCATGGCAATAAAGCAGAAGCAAGGATTTTCACTTTCAACCAAAATATTCAGAATGTTCCTCATTGTTTTCACCTGGCTTAGAAACTGGTCTATTTTGTAGTTAATTTTCAAGTAATTTAGTCCATATATTTCAGTACTTGAGTTAACAAGCAGTCAAAAATCATGTTTAACATTTCTTTTTAAAACTCAGTTTAAAAAAAATAAAATGTACCCACATATATATTCACATATGGTCTTCCCTGGAAGCTCAGACAGTGAGAATCTGCCTGCAATACAAGAGACCTGGGTTCGATCCCTAGGTGGGGACGATCCCCTGGAGGAGGGCATGACAACCCACTCCAGTATTCCTGCCTGGAGAATTCCTATGGGCGGAGGAGCCTGGTGGGCTGCAGTCCATGGTGTTGCAAAGAGTCGGACAAGACTTTGTGACCAAGCAGAGCACATATTCACATACATGTAGAAATAGATATGTATGTATTTGTATGTATGTATGTGTGTATCTGTGGTGTGTATGGAGTGTATTTATGTTATATGAGTTCTTCATATTTTACAATGTCGTATGTAGGAAGGGTGGGATACAGACAGTCTGGGGAAAATGTAGAGCCTTTTATGACCCAAGTAGAAAATGTTATAAAATGAATGCACAAAATTAAAAATTATTCACATTCTCAACAGGAAAACTATTAAAATAGAGGCTCTTTGGCTACTCATACTTTTATAAAATGCAAACTGTAATATTTTGTTACTTAAAATTATATAATAGGAGAACATGGATATTAAACCAGAAAGTCTGGGGTTTGAAATTTACTTGAATATCTTGTGGAATAGTCAAGATCTTGTGATATTGGGCAGTTATTAAGCTCCTGAAGCCCCAGTTTTCCAGTAAGAAAATTCTGACTTTGTGGGTTATGGGGAGGATTTAGTGCAATTTCCTGTGCCTTTTCCACAAGGGATACTTAGTAAATATTAACTCTGCTTACTTTAAAACTCTAAATACTTTTCAGTGAAACCACCCTGATATATAAAGTAAATGAGCATCACTGGTCTGCTAATGTTGAAATGGAAATGAGAAGAAAAAAAAAAAAAAAGCCCTTTAGAAAGGCTTTCTTGTTGCATTTTGCAAACCCAGGCTCCTTCCTTCCAAAGGTTTGCAAAAAGGCTCTTCCTCCAGGCGATCCTTATCGATAAACTCCACCCAATTCAATTAGTCTCATTCATCCCAGCATAAAGTTAATTAATTTAAAATCTTCAAAAGAATAAATCACTTCTGAGATTCTGCCCAATCATATCTGATGAGCAAAAGGGGGACCATAGGTCCTTCTTTTCATTTCTTCCCTCACTCTTTCACTCATTTCTTCATCATTCAAGCAGCCATTTAAACATTAAATACTAACAGCTGGGTGTGTAGAAGTGTTGGATTTCTCTAGAAAAGATAAAGAAGAGCAGGGGACACAAGTGTGCATAGTTGACCTACTGAGTAAGTACCTCACAATCTTCTGAGTTTTCCTCTGTTCATTTCACACCCTTGTATGAAGTAAGTAATCAGAAGTGAAGAGGATGATACCTCCATAACTGTAGGGTGTTGCGCTGTTTATGAAGGGCCTTTGGCTTATTTGGGGCTTCCCAGGTGGCTCAGTGGTAAAGGATTCATCTGCCAGTGCAGGAGACTCAGGTTTGATTCTGGGTCAGAAAGATCCCCTGGAATAGGAAATGGCAACCCACTCCAGAATTCTTGCCTGGAAAATTCCACAAATAGAGAAGACTGGTGGGCTGCAGTCCATGGAATTGCAAAGAGTACATGGCTGAGTAACTGAGCATGTGTGTTGGTTTATTTGATCTTGACAACCCCCTGAGACCATTATTCTCAACTCAAACAGGCCCAGGAACATCACCAGGACGACGTGTAGTGAATCTGGCCTCAGTGCTTAAGCCTCAGAAGCTGATTTACTCTGAAGACACTGTAACAGGTTTTCTAATTTTCTATCCCATAAAGAAGACTCCCAGTACGTGTGGTCTCAAGCCGGGTAAACCTGATCAGCCTCTGCTAGCCCTGGGTTGCTTCTCTTTGTTGTTGTTGTTTTCACTCACATTATGAAAATAATGCTTTTAGCAACTGTATTTAAAATATCCAAACCAGTGGTTCTCAGCTACACTGTGCATAATATTTATCAGGAGGATTTGTTCAAATATGATTCCAAGGTTCCTACCTTAAAGAGCTTCTGTTTTGGTAGTTTAGTTTGCAATTTTAAGAATACAGATCTTCCTCAACTTATGACAGGTTCCCAGCTGGAAATATCCTAAGTTGAAAATGCACTTAATACGCCTAATCTGTCAAACAGTAAAGCTCAGCCTAGCTTACCTTAAACTTGCTCAGAAAGGTTACTTTAGAGAAGGCAATGGCACCCCACTCCAGTACTCTTGCCTGGAAAATCCCATGGACGGAGGAGCCTGGTGGGCTGCTGTCTATGGGGTCACACAGAGTCGGACACGACTGAAGCGACTTAGCGGCAGCAGCTTACAGTTGGGCAAAATGATCTAACACAAAGTTTATTTTAGAATAAAGTGTTGAATATCTCATGACATTTATTGCATACTGACTCTTTGAGACCCCATTGACTGTATCCCATTCATCAGGCTTCTCTGCCCGTGGAATTTCCCAGGCAAGAGTACTAGAATGAGTGCCCTTTCCTACTCCAGGGGATCTTTCCAAACCAGGGATCAAACCTGCATCTCCCGTGTCTCCTGCATTGGCAGGCAGATTCTTTACCACTGAGCCACCTGGAGAGCCCATTGCATTTTGCACTGAACATGAGAACTAATGGTTGTCTAGGTATAGGATGGTTGTAAGTGTACTGTTTGCTCACCCTTGTGATCATGTGGCTGACTGGGAACTGGCTCACTGTCTCTAGCCAACATCACAAGAGTATCTTATCCTGGGAAAGGATCAAAATTCAAAATTTGAAGTACAATTTCTACTAGATGCAAATCACCTTTGTACAGTCATAAAGTTGAAAAATCATTAAGTTGAACCATCATAAGTTGAAAACCATCTATATATACTTCAAATATTAGATGTGCTATATATGCAATATCAGAGAAGGCAATGACACCCCACTCCAGTACTCTTGCCTGGAAAATCCCGTGGATGGAGGAACCTGGAAGGCTGCAGTCCATGGGGTTGCTGAGGGTTGGACACGACTGAGCGACTTCACTTTCACTTTTCACTTTCATGCATTGGAAAAGGAAATGGCAACCCACTCCAGTGTTCTTGCCTGGAGAATCCCAGGGACGGGGGAGCCTGGTGGGCTGTTATCTATGGGGTCACACAGAGTTGGACCAATATATATGTGTCTAGTCAAAGCTATGGTTTTCCAGTAGTCATGTATGGATGTGAGAGTTTAACCATAAAGAAGGCTGAGCCCCAAAACACTGATGCTTTTGAACTGTGGGCTGGAGAGGACTCTTGAAAGCCCCTTGGACAGTGAAGAGATCAAACTGATCAATCCTAAAGGAAATCAATCCCACATATTCATTGGGAGGACTGATGCTGAAGCTCCAGTACTATGGCCATCTGATGCGAAGAGCTGACTCACTGGAAAAGACCTTGATACTAAAGATTGAAGGCAAAAGGAGAAAGGTGTGGCAGAGGATGAGATGGTTGGATGACATCACCGACTCAATCGACCTGCGTTTGAGCAAACGCCAGGAGATAGTGAAGGGGGGAAGTCTGGTGTGCTGCAGTCCATGAGGTTGCAAAGAGTTGGACGTTGCCTATAAGATGTACATACAATATATTTGTGTGTATAACATAGGATCATATTATCATACTATATGCAATATATTTCTGTGCATATATATATGATACCTAAGTATCTGCACCCCAGCTAAGCCTGCTTATCTTTGGATCACATGTTAAGAATCAAATATAAGCTAAGAATTTTAAAACTGAAAGGAGCCCTAGAATTTGTCTTCTACTGACATTTTTCATTTAAAAATAAGCTGAAGTTTTGCTGCTCTGTTGGGTGACTTCCTATCTGGAAATGACAACTGTAAGGTGCTAGGGCAGTGGCAGAAGGTTCAGTTTGCAAGCACTCTTTCCAAAAGTAGCCCTTGAGCACTAATTTGGGAGTATTGATTCTACTCATATGAACTCGGTCACAGACACACCTGATCATTCAGAACACCGGTAAAACCCCAGCTGCAATTTCACAGCAACCACAATAAAAATGCTGAAGTTGTATAGATTGACCTAAAAATAAAATGTCAACAGTTGCCACATCTCTACTTTGTAGACTCTGCTTAACAGCGCTTTTAGCCCTATTCACCTTGTATCGCTTTAACTGCTATCTTTATTTTAACCCTTGTTCCTTCCACAGGATCCCTAATTTCTGCCGGTAACCTGATTCTCTACCTCATTCCAACAGTTCCCAGCCTCTGCTACTTCACAATTCCATCCTGTCTGCCATGAAGAAGGCTCTGTGGTGAAACAGTCATTAAAATCTGAGAGATGCCATGCTGGGAGGGATTGGGGGCAGGAGGAGAAGGGGACAGCGGAGGATGAGATGGCTGGACGGCATCACCAACTCAATGGACGTGAGTCTGGGTGAACTCCGGGAGATGGTGATGGACAGAGAGGCCTGGCGTGCTGTAATTCATGGGGTCGCAAAGAGTTGGACGCGACTAAGTGACTGAACTGAACCGAACCTGATAATTGCCTATGAATCATTCAAGATTATAAATATTACCTTTGTATTGTAGACCTGGGACCTTTGAAAGACTGGCTCAAATAATTTGACATCATAGTTATCATCAATGGCCTAGTGGACTACAACATTCAAATATCATTTCACCAAAAATAGCAATGGCTTTTAAAAAAGTACAATACTCTCTTTTTTCCTTATCTCACACTTTTAAGCTTCACTAAAAACCAATAAAGAGCTGAAATATAGCCAAAATGAATTATTTAAAGACATTAAATAGAGTGGAATGGGAATATAGATTGATGAGTAACATAAAGTATATAGTCATTATAAGGTTGGTTGAAAGTTTATTAAAAGCAATAACTGTACTCAGTTAAGAATTAATTGAAAGAGTGAGACAAAGCTTTATTTTTCCACCCATTTTTTTACCATGTGAAAAGGACACTTTAATATTATGATTTTTATAATAAGTAAAATTTGGAGTATATTTTAGATAATAATTAATACAGAAACCAAAATATATATATATATTATTTTTCATCAACAGCCAGATTTGTAATTAAGGACTTCAACTTAATAGAATGACCCAGTACCGCCACCTTCTGTTTAAAACAGAAAATACAACTTAATGAGTTCAATTTACAGAAAGGAGAGCTCAAAGCTTGGCTTATTAAGATTTTTAACTAATGTATTTTTTCAGCATATGTGCAGATCTTTAAACATACTGATATTATGAAGAATGAAAGAGATAAATGGAATAAAACGAGCAAAGCCAAGTGAACTAAATAAACACAACTTGAGCACTCTGCTGCACTCTAAAAATAAGAATTTGATTTTTCTGCCCCTCAGTCTTATCAGCTTTTACTGATCTCACAGACTATGCAAGTTTATTCCTCTATATATTTATACTGGTAACAGGTATATTATAATTGTAATGCCAAGAGAAAACATGGCCTTTTCAGTTAGGACAAACTTGGATATGTGTTCCAGCACTTCTGCTTGTTAGCTTAGAATTCAGTTCAATTATGTAGGCTTTTCAAAACCCCTGCTTCAGATTTTAAAAATTGAGACATCAACATTAACTTTGTAGGGTTTTATTAGACTTTCAAATGTTGTATGTAAGGCACTGGGGATACATATTAGGCACTGTATAAATGATACCTCTAGCTATATTTTCCCACAATTTTTGTATTTAAAAATATGAAAAACTATACATCTTCTGTAGTTTCAAATGAAAGCTTATTAGCACTTCAAGTTCTGAAATGTATGGCAATGCACTTAGGTTAAATTGACTTAGTTGATTTCATTTGTAATCACTTGAGCTCCAACCTGTCCCTTGGCAATATGATCGAGCACTGTCACTAATAGTCCAAATTTGGGAAGTTTAATGGACAGATGTCACAAATGTCATGAGAGGCTGTAAGACACCTTAATCTTTTGAGCAAGTGTAAAGCATAGGACTTATTAGACACTCAATCTAAGAAAAATAGCAAATTTACAATAGTCAGGACTTACAGTTTCAGCCTAAATCTAATCAGGGATTATTTTTGACAAGGAGACTAGGAGAGGATTACAGACCATCTAATTTATGTTCCTTAATAGATTTGGATTCATTTGATGATGTGAGGTCATTTTGGAAAGTATGAATCTCTCACTTATGGACGAGCCTCCAACAGAGTTTTAAGAATGGACTTTATCCTGTTTTCTGATGTAATCCCATGAAAAAAATAGTAATTTTTAAAAACCTCATGAATATTTAGTTATCTGTGCTGCTGCTACTGCTGCTAAGTCGCTTCAGTCGTGTCCGACTCTGTGCGACCCCGTAGACGGCAGCCCACCAGGCTCCCCTATCCCTGGGATTCTCCAGGCAAGAACACTGGAGTGGGTTGCCATTTCCTTCTCCAACGCATGAAAGTGAAAGTGAAATTGCTCAGTCGTGTCCAACTCTTAGCGACCCTACTGCAGCCTACGAGGCTCCTCCGTCCATGAGATTTTCCAGGTAAGAGTACTGCAGTGGACTTAGGGATATGATATTTTAAGTAGGATCATCACTGTGAGTTTTCTGTGAAAATTCAATTAGATGAGAAAAATGAAATAGGTCTATACCATGGGGCTTTTTGGCCTTCCCCAGTGGCTCAGCGGTAAAGAATCTACCTGTGATGCAGAAGATGCAGGAGACCTGGGTCTGATCCCTGGGTCTGGAAGATCCCCTGGAGGAGGGCATGGCAACCACTCCAATATTGTTGCCTGGGTAATCCCATGGGCAGAGGAGCCTGGCGGGCTACAGCCCATAGGGTCACAAAGAGTCAGACACAACGGAAGTGACAGAGCACGCATGCATGGAGCTTTTTGCTGCTACATAGAATGATGCAATGGGTGGGTTAAAATAACTAAAGAGATGGATGGATTAATGTATGATTAACAGATGAGGAGAGCTCAGAAAGGAAGTTACCAAGGGAGAAAGGATAGCTCTTCTTTACAGTAGAATTCCTACTAATCGAGGTGGAAATACATAAATCACTATTTGAACCACCTTAGTACTCCAATATTAATCAAATCAAATGAAAAGCATCAATGGATTTGTAGATGAAAGTACAGTGAGAAGCAGGATGATGATATAATCTCAAAGTAACTCTCAGCAAGATAGTTATTAATGACAAAAGGGGAAGTGGTAACTTCACACTAGAGAAAATTGCAGCTACCACATTTGCCGGGGTCCAGCCCCAGTGGATCCAGGATAATTTGAAGTGGGGATAGAGTCAGCATCCTAGGAATTAATTACTTAATTAAAGATATAGAGGGAGATTAGAAAGAAATAGCGTAGTAGGAAAAATCGTGGAGAAAAAGATGCTGAATAACTTGGTTTACGTGGAATATCAATAAAGCTTCAAGACAAGAAGCTTGCACCACCTACGTAGGCCACTGGCGCCCACTTGAATATTGGAAGGTGCCCCGCCTTGGGCACCCTCTCACTCACGTGGAACTTAAATGCCAGGGCAAAATTAGCAGGCATGGTGAGCACCCATGCTCCAGATGGGAATTCAGCCAGAAGAATGGGGAACAAGAAAGAACAACACAGGGGAATCAGTCTTTCCAAACTGATCTGATTTCTTTATTTTTTAGGTTTGCTTATATACTTTTTGTTATATATAGAAACAAACGGAAATTTTAAAAGTCATGTGGGGGTCAGCAATCCTGACCTTTATCAAAATCAGGTGCTTCACATAAATGTATCAAAAAAGGTCTTAGGGGTTTTACATCATCTTATGGCCATGAGGCCTTCTGACATTTTATGATCCTTTCTTTCTGATAACCAAAAAAACTTATTTTTTCCAAGGGTGTTTTTTCTTAAACCAGGAGCCACCCTCTGAAGGTACCAGATAAAATTGCATTCCTATAGGGTGAGAGTGTAGTGAGTTACAACTAAGAAGGGAATTTATTTAACGTAAGGTTAACATGATTAATCTTAAAGGTTAATACTTATTTCTCCTATATACTAGTTATATTCATTATAAGGGCAGGGAATATGGAGATTTAGCAGCAAACATCAGCCCAACAAATGAAAACCCTTCACCAATGTTCCCCTTAAGATCTATTTAGTCTTAAGACAGTGATAAAGTTACATTTTTACATAGCGAGGACACAGTGATTTTTAACAAAGTACTGTGATCTATAACAAAAGAGAAAATTCATTAACTCAAAAAGTCTAATATTACTAACATCAAAAACTACTATATTTCCTTTTCTATATTCCAAATACATTAATGTATTCCCAGGTGCCTAAAGATATGGAGCCCTGGGGGCAATCATTGACTCAACAATGAGGAAAGCCCTATGCTAATTAAGACTTTCAAAATACTCCAAACTCTCTGTGCTGGTTATGGTTGAGAGGTTGTCACACAAGCTAGTTTGTCAGCAGAGAGGTTTGCCCAGGGCAAGGAATTAGCAGTAATTATTGGCACAACAAATGAAAAACACTTCACCAATATAATTCCTAACCAACCCACTATACTAGTAATTTCTAACTTCCCAAAAGAATCTGCCTTTAGTAAATCTAAAACATCTCTTGCCTCTCACGGTTGGGAGGCTTTAAACAATCACATGTGGCCAGACAAACCTGTACAGGCAGGCTAAATAACCTTCAGAGGAGTTCGTAAGCTGAAACAATCTTGTTATGCCCAGGAATTTTTATTGACTTGGAACTGTAAGTTAACTCCTTCTCCGAGACAGGTAATAGGGGTCAGTCCCCCGTAAAGTCAGAGGTGTAGGTGAGAGCATAAAACAGACTTTGCTTTTGGGGGTAGATGCCCAGGAACAGGGGGTTTCCTGAGGCTCGATCCCACCTTTGCATATGCCAAAGCCTCCTTCCTCATGACTTTTGCCGTGGGTGGAGTTCCTCACGCTGGCTCCCGGCACACATTTATCAAGTGGACAAAATTAAATTGTGCATGATGTGTGTGTACGCTCAGTTGTGTCCAACTCTTTGCAACTGCATGAAGGGTTCCTCTGTCCACGGAATTCTCTGGGCAAGAATACTAGAATGGGTTGCCACTTCCCTCCAAGGGATCTTCCCGATCCAGGAATGGAACCCACATCTCTTGTGTTTCCTGTGTCTCCTACACAGGCAGGTGGATTTCTTATCACTGAGCACCCAGGATTACTATCATAGTGATGGTATATCATGATGCACTGAGAAAGACACATCATCCCAATGGTATTCTTTCCCAAAATGCACAACCTGAATCTAATTAGGGAAACATCAGACAAACTCAAACAGAGGAACATTTTACAAAGTACTTGCCCTGTAGTCCTCAAAAATATTTGTCATGAAAGTGAAAAAGCAAACTGACAAAACCATCCATAAATTTAATAAAATGAGGATCTGTTCCAGATTAAAGGAAGAAAAAGAAAAATGACAACAATATACTACATGTGATCCTGGATTAGTTAAAAACAGTAGCAGAACAGATCGCTGAATCTGAATATGTTTTACAGATTAGACACTAGTATTTCAGTTTCTTTAAATTTTTTTTAAGTTTTACTGAGAAATAATTGACATAAATGACTATATATATTTAAGGTATATAGCATGATGGTTTGATTTACACATATTGTGAAATAATTATCACCATAGATTTAGGTAACATCTATCATCTCATATAGATACAATACAAAAAAGAAAAAAAGATGTGTATAAGAGACAGCTGTCTAAGCTGTGCCTGCTGCTGTGTAGATGTTATGGATAGTATTCCACTGGATCCTCACAACCGCTCTATTATCCCCATTTTACAAATGGGAAACCACAGAGCTATCAAATTACAGAGTCAAGACTCAAACAAACTCAGATCTGACTTCAAAGATAATGATGGTTTGATTTACACATATTGTGAAATAATTATCACCATAGATTTAGGTAACATCTATCATCTCATATAGATACAATACAAAAAAGAAAAAAAAAATTCTCTTTGTGATGAGAACTTTCAGTATCTACTCTCCTACAAACTTTCACACATAAATATCAAACAGCAGTACTAACGATAGGCATCATATTGCTTGTTACATCTGTAGTACTTATTTATCTTAAAACTGGAAGTTTGTACCTTTTAATTCTCTTTCTCTAAGGCCTGTTTCCCTCTCCTGTGATACCCACAAATCTAATCTCTTTTTCTATGTTTTAATTAGATTCCATATACAAGTGAGATGATACAGTATTTGTCTTTTCCTGACATTTCCCTTAGCATAATTCCTTTAAGTCCATCCATGTTGTTGCAAACAGTAGGATTTCCTCAGTTTTATGGGTAAATAATATTCATACATATGTGTATATATATATGATGGAAGTGTTCATTTCTTGATTATATTCATGAGATGTGATTACATAGCAGAAAATATATACTAATAAACTTAGATGTACAGGGTATCGTGTCAACAACTTCTTTCAGAAAAAAAATTTTAGATACAGGTATATTACTACCAAGACTTATATCTTTATCCAAGGCTTCCCTGGTGGCTCAGTGGTAAAGAATCCACTTGCCAATGCAGGAGATGTCAGCGTGATCTCTGGGTCAGGAAGATTCCCCTGGAGAAGGAAATGGCAACTCACTCCAATATTCTTGCCTGGGAAATCCCATGGACAGAGGAGTCTGGCGGGCTACAGTCAGTGGGGTTGCACTAAACAAGAACAATATCTATATCCATAGCCATAGCCATGGTGTGTTGGGAGAGAGAGAGAGTGAGTACAAGCATTGGTGATAAAAACAAATCTGGGTGGGGGCATATGGGAATTCTTTGTGCTAATTTGGAAGGCATCTGGAATTATTTCAAAAGTAAACACTGAAAATGGTAGAGAAAAGCAAAGAGAAAAAGATGGAAGATGAAGAGGAAAGAAGAGGGGGGAGATGAAGAGAAAGGCTTACCTTCTCAGAAGATCCATACCAGAATCCTCTCTCTCTGAGCTGTTCCATAACCTCAGTAATGTAAGTGTGAATTTACTGAATTAAGATAATTTGGATGGAAATGAGGAATGAAGAACTAGAAGCTTGAGTTTGGAGTAAACTGCACATCTAATTGAAAGCATTTCCTGTACTATAAGCTATTTAAGGGCAAAAAGCCAATCAATTTTTTCCTCACTCTTGTTCATCGACCTCCAACATGATGCCCAACACACAGGAAATGTTTGATGAATATGTATGAAAGAAATAATGTACAATACCTACTTTGTGATGTGCTCAACTCTTATGCTCCGACTTCAAAATTATCTTAATGCCATCTTAAAATCTGTCCACCAACTGTCTAGGGATATTAAGTATAAATTATTCGCTTGAGTAGCCTTTTTAAGAAAGGAAAATCAAAATGTGTGAGACAGAGAAAGATGAAATCTAAGAATTCATTAGCAACAAAACACTGGCATCTCTTTGTTGGCCAACACTAAAAAGAAGGTTTGTGTTTTATTCCTAGTGTGTAACTGTAAACTTCCTTGAACATTAATTCAATATAATAGCCTTAAACAGCTGTCAAGTGTGGTGGTAAAATAAGATGGCTGGTAGAGTGTAGGATTACATTTCAAACCAAAGTTCAAAGTCTCAGCAATATCTACTTTTTTGGAAAGTGGAATGTGAAATTTGAAATTACCAGGATAAATGGAAATGCTAAAAAAGTTTAACAAGGTCACAATCAGATTGGACCTGCAAACCAGCCTGAGGGGCAGCGAGTGCTAAGAAATGTTTCAAGCCTAACTCACTAATTTTCTGTCTGTTCTTGGTGACATTTGCCTTTTCTTTTATATTAGAAAAAAAACAGACCAAGTCTGAGAATGCCTGCAACCTTCAACCTAAGGCAACTTTCTTAAAGAGAAGTCTTCAAGATAACAACATATGGATACGACATCTCCACACCCTACCCACAGCTGGTAAATTCACAGTGAGCCCTTGACCCAGTGCCAACCTATCCATATAGTCAGTGACACCTATGCAGAGGTAGGGAGCAAAAGACTGATGATGCCCTTTATATTGCTTTGTGTGTGTGTGTGTGTTTTTAAAGAGTAATTGAGACATAACTGACATAAAACAGTTGCACATATTTCTATGTTTATATCTATATCTGTATCCATCTCCAGGATGCCATTGCCATAACAGAAATGTTGAATGAAACTGTCACTTCTAAAAGTTTCTGATTGCCCCTTTGTAATTCTTCACTCTTGCTCCTCCTCACCTCCCTGCCATAGAAGGCAGCCACTTACCAGCTTTCTACTACTATACATTAATTTGCTAGACTAGATAGAACCCTACACTATGTCCTATTTTATATAGCTTCTTTTACTCAACATAATTATTTTGCCAACTAACATTTACATCCACGTTGTAGGATAAATTCCTTTTTGTTAATGACTAATACTTTATTTTACAAATGTACAGATTACCCATTCAGTTACTGATGAACATTTGAGTTGTTTCTAGTTTTTTAGCTATTACGAACTGGGCTAATAATTAACATTCACATAAAAGTTTTTGTAAAAACATATGCTTTTCTCTTGAATAAATGAATAGGAAAATAGCTGAGTTTATGTTTAATTGTTTAAGAAAAGCCAAACTATTTTCCAAACTGTTTGTACCATTTCACATTCTTCCCAGGAATACATGACAGTTCTAACGCCCCAGCAATGTTGCCAGCACTCTATCCAGTAGGTCTGTTTTATTTGACCATCCTAATAGAAACATAGTGTTAGCATGTTGCTGTATCTCATTAATTTGTACTTCCAAAATTCATCATCAGCGTATGTCCTTTACTGAACTATTTATTCAAATTTTTAGTTGTGTTGTTCATTTTCATTATTATTCTGTTGTAAGTACTCTTTATATTCTGAAGACATAGCCTTTATCAAATATCACAAATCATGTATACACACACACACACACACACACACACACACACACATATATATAACATGCATATATAGATATATGTTTTGCAAACATTTTCTCCCAGAATATTCCTTTAACAATGTCTCATAAAAAGAAAAAAAATTTTTTTAATTCTATAATTATTTATTTATTGGCTGTGCTTGTCTTCATTGCTGACCATGGGCTTTGTCTATAATGGGGGCTCCTCTCCAGTTGCAGTGGGAAGCCTGCTCATTTTGGTGGCTTCTCTTGTTACTGAGCACAGATTCTCAAGTACGGAGGCTTCAGCAGTTGTGGTGCACAAGCGTAGTTGCCCAATGTCATGTGGAATCTTCCTGGACCAGGAATTGAACCCAGATTCTTAACTGCTGGACCACTAGACAAGGCCAGAGTAGATGTTTTTAATTTTAATGAAATTCAACTTATCAATTTATTTTTCTATAAACCATGCTTTTGTTTTATCATGGTGCTGGAATAGGTGTGGATTAGGAAGACTTATGAAAGGGCTAAAAAGTGAGGAAAGATCCAGTTCATTTAAAATTTTGTGAAAACTTTCTACCATAAGTTGTACTTTAGGACCCAGAACATATTCCCTTGATATGAATACACAGCAAGAGGTCAATAAAGCTGCTAAGACTTACTCTCTAGATAGGTCACTGTTAGTCTTCATTATGCTACATAGGTGACTCCAGGGAGGCCATAACCACTGGGAGGCCCTGCAAATGGCAACTGGTGTCACCTACAACCAAATGTGTCAGGAAGATCAGAATACCAATATAAAGTTGATCTGTCAAAACCTGCATCAGGCAGAAGGGCTCCTGGATAGCATAGCTGCTTTGAGATGCTCAATAAAGCACAATAAATCCCCTAACAATATGCTCTGAAACAAAGTGAAAATTGTAAAAAGAGTATCAGGACACATCAATAGCACCTAATGAAATAGACTATAGACAATTTATCAGAATTCTCTAAATCAGAAATCTTTTTGGATTATGCAATAAGAATGAACTATATAAAAAGCAGAAGATACCACTGCCATGTTGAAGAGAGAAATCTTCAAAAAAATCGGGGCAGGAAGAGTTTTTTAAGACCTGGGTCAAAAATCCTGCAAAACCACCTTCTTCCATTTAATCTAATGACATACTCAGCAGGTATCATAATATTTGAGGTTCATTGACAAGATTTCCCTGGATGATAGAAAAGATTATTTAAATTATTTCTCTATTCAGCACATATACATTGAGCCCTGTAGAGTTCCAGGCACTAGGGTAGGCACTAGGGATACAGCAGAGAACAGATTATATATTAGGTGGAGATAAACGTGATGCAGAAAAGCAAAGAAGAAAGTTAGAGGTTGATAGGAATGTGCTGTTTAAACAAGAGGGTAGAAAATTTATCTCTAATAAGGTAGCATTTGAACAGACATCTAAGTAAACTGATGGAGTGGATTCTGTGACTACTTGGGGGAAGAATTTTCCAGATATGGAGAATAGCAAATGACAAAAAGTCCAAAGCGGTAACATGTTTGGGCATATTCAAGAAATAGCACACTGACCAGTGCGAGCTGGAGTACAGCATGCCAAAAATCCAACTTAGACTGGAGGTGTCCTTCAACCTTTTACTTCCCATCAAATTTGCCTTCTCTCTCTTTAAATTCAATAACCACCTTGCAGAATAAATTATTTCAAGAATTCTGAATCTTTCACGTTCCTGTCATCAGTTGCTTCTCACATGTACTTTATGAATTTCGACATGTCTTTAATCTTTGGGTATACTTAATACCGCAGAAAAAACCCCTTTGTATTTGCCACAGGCTTTTGTTTTTCTTCCTTTTTCTTGATGTCTATGTGGACATGTCCATCTAGGAAAGGCAAAGACAGGTGCAGCTGATAGAAATGAGTTCTGATATGTTCAGATTCAATCCATACAATTTCAGGGGCTTATATTTGCATCATCCACTGAAAAATATAAGAAGGATAAAAGGAAAGAGCTGGACTTCAACATAAGAAAGACAGATAATAGCTTTATTTTGGAAAACTTTTCTTGGGAATCAGTTTAGAATTGCTGGCAATGCTTGTTATTGAAAGAATAAATAGAAAAATAAAATCTATCCATAACTACTTCTGTTAACTTACTTTGAAACCTAAATGGTAAAAAACATAGCTAAGAATTTCCCTCGTATAAAGTTGTCCTCTACAATACACTTTTTGCTTTCTTCTGTTTATAAGAGCACTTGCAATATTTTGTTCTTGGTGTTTTTCAAGGAAGAGAGGAAAAAAAAAACCACACACACACATCATACAAATTACTTATAATGGCTAAGCAAGGGAGATATTTGTGTATGTAAAACAACCAGCAAGCACAAAGATGATATGACAATTTATAAACATTTTGATAACATTAGGTTTTGACCACACTGAAAAACTAAACTTCCTCCACTCTGTTTTTGCGACACATCAAATAGTTCATTGGCTCTGTGCGGGCCTTTAATCCATAGTGATTTCATGTCTCCAATTGTAAAGGAATGCTTGTAATTTAATTCCTATCAATTTCATGATAAGTAACATGGACTTTTTTTTTTTTTTTAATGTTTCTTTCTCCTTGGTCAGAAGTTTTCAGAGAAAAAGAAAAGATCAAGAAGGGGTTAGGGGCAAATACAACCGGCAAGCACAAAGATGATATGACAATTTATAAACATTTTGATAACATTAGGTTTTGACCACACTGAAAAACTAAACTTCCTCCACTCTGTTTTTGCGACACATCAAATAGTTCATTGGCTCTGTGCGGGCCTTTAATCCATAGTGATTTCATGTCTCCAATTGTAAAGGAATGCTTGTAATTTAATTCCTATCAATTTCATGATAAGTAACATGGACTTTTTTTTTTTTTTTAATGTTTCTTTCTCCTTGGTCAGAAGTTTTCAGAGAAAAAGAAAAGATCAAGAAGGGGTTAGGGGCAAATGCTGGAGAAGTTGCCAAGAAAAGGAAACTCGTATTACTGCTGGTGAAAATGTAAATTGGTGCAGCCACCTTGAAAGACAGCAGGAGGTTCCTCAGAAAGCTAACAGCATTGCCGTATGATCCAACAATCCGGTTCCTAGTGTGTACTCAGGCAAAACTGTAACTCAGAAAGATATATGTGTATATATATATATATATA
>SJYC01097570.1:0-10731 GCA_006408675.1 Madoqua kirkii
TAGGGCTAGCATATTCCAAAGTTCTAAAGCAAGAAAGAATTGAAAGAAAGCTAGACTTCCTTAAGCAGTTAGAGAAAACATGGTGTGAAATGATGTTTGGAATGTAAACAAGAGTCAGATAATGAAGAACCATCTACCGGCTAAGGATATTATATGTATTCATTGAAGAATTTTGACATATTTTTATTTTGAAAACATGATTTTGGCAATTACATGGAAAAGATAATTAGTAAAGGACAAAAGTGAATTCACTGAGTGCAGGTAGGAAACTATTTTGCTCTCAGCAAGTGATTGCAGGAAAGATAACTAGAAAATGAATGGATTTGGGAGAGAGTATAAAGCAGAAATGAAAGGATTTGATAATTGATGGGAAAGAGGAAAGAGGCTGGATTTATGTAATATTGTTGGGTTTCTGGCTTAAGTAATTGAATCCCTTCATTCAAAATGGTAAGAAACATTATAAAAGTACCAGGTTTGAATTGGTTCATTAATTTACAGTATCTGAGAGATTCCAAAGTAGAGATGTCAAGTGGCTACCTATGTACATACATACAGGAATAAGAAAGTTCTCATTTGAATATAGAGTTGGCATCATCTGTATGTAGATGGGAATTGGAACCACGGGAGTGAAAGAATTTCCTTAAGGAGAACATGCAGACTTCGAAAAGAAGAGGGCATGTGACAGATCCTAAAGTAGTCCAGCGTTGAAGGAGGGTGTGTATAGGAAGAGGAATTATTAGGACAGACTGAAAAGGAATGATCAGGGAAGTAGAAGAAATCAGAAAGATGAGCCCTCAAATCCTGGCTCCACCAGTTACACCTAAATAACTTTTGGCAGGTTAGGTTTTCTGTGTTGTTTTCTCAACCATTGAAAAACGTATTTTCACACCAGGTAATTTCAAAGATTTGTTCTGAGTATTACGTGAGATGATAGTGGAAAAGCACCTAGTAGATTATGTCTGTGTCAATATATCCCATGCATATGGTGTTTGTACATGGAATGTGTTAAATATTACGGTCCTGGCTATACATAGTAATGGATCAGTTTATCTCCTATAGACTAAGTTGTGCCTTAAGGTCAGGGGCCGTATCTTAGGCATCCAGGATAAAATTAATGTAGTGGATTTTGTCTTGTGATTTATCAAATAACTCTACAGACAGTTCTAGATACTGAACAATAGGAGTATCACCTAAATAAAATGAAGCACCAACTAATCATTACAGTATGATAATACTTCGGTGGAGAAAAATACAAATGTAACCAATAATACCTCATATATGGGGAAAGTACTAACGTAACTATTAAACAGAGCAGCAGTCTGAGCCACAAAGCTTTCAGCTAATTCATGAGCTCTTGATTACAAAGCACTGAGATAATTATGCTCAATTGCTATATAGTCATTTACTCATTAAATACTTAATAATCTGTGTCTTTTTAAAGGATTGGGAGACCCTGCGTGCTTTTATGTTGGTGTGATTTTTATTTTAAATGGAGTAATGATGGGATTGTTCTTCATGTATGGTGCTTACCTGAGGTAAGATTACTGTATTAAAAGACATTTCGGTGGACTTTCTGACGTTTGTTGATTAAATTAAAAGGATAATTAACAAGATTAATTGACTAACAGATGGAAACATTTAGATTTTATTTTTTTCAAAAGCTTAGCCAAATAGCAGCCTCAAACTAGAGCTAGTCACTAAAGTAAAATCTTTAAAATATTAAAAGGCCTCCTTTTTCATCCTTGTAGGGTAATCCAGACTTCTGGATGTGGTATCCAAACTTATGCTTATTAATTTGACAATTATTATTAGATGCCTACTGAGAGTGCTATTCTATAGGAGCTAGGAATACAAAAACAAATAATGCCTGCTAAGCTAAGTCACTTCAGTCATGTCCGACTCTGTGCAATCCCGTAGACGGCAGCCTACCAGGCTCCCCCGTCCCTGGGATTCTCTAGGCAAGAACACTGGAGTGGGTTGTCATTTTCTTCTCCAAAATAATCCGTCTTTATGGAATATATAGTCTAGGAAGTAGACAAAATAAGACCACCCAATTGAAAACTGGAAAAAATATGAAAAGATGTCTTCCCGAAGAGTTCCAGATTGCCAAAAAATGTATATAAAATTGATCACCATATTAATTATCAGGAAAATACTCATTTTAACCACAGTGAGATACTGTCTCACATCTACTAGGTTGACAAAGGGCTTCTCTGCTGGCTCAGATGGTAAAGAATCTGCCTGCAAAGCAGGAGACCTGGGTTCAATCCCTGGGTTGGGAAAATTGACAACAGGAACTTTTATCCCTGGTTGGTGGACATATAAATTAATACAACTATTTTGGAAAAACATTGTGCATTATCTAGTAACTTGAAGATGTATAGCAATTCCAGTTTGAAGTAAATATGCGTAAGAAACTCTTCTACATGTAAATAACATAACATCATAGTAGTAACTCCAAACTAGAAACAACTTAAGCATCCTTCCACAGAGAAATGTACACTTTTAAGTTTATTAGTATAGGGAAATATAAACAGTGTGAATGAATGAACTATAGGTACCAGCATCAACGTGGAAAAAAATCTTACAAATATAATGTTGAATGAATCAAAGCAGGCACAAAATTTGAAAATACTGCAAAATTATATTTGTATAAAGTTTGAATACAGGTGAAAGTAAATGATAGTATGATGCATATAGAAGCAGTTATGTTGATAATTACAAAACTCAGGATAGTTCCTGTCTCAAAGGATGGCATGTGAGATGTCAGGATGTGATCTGTTTTCTATTTCAGTGACATATGGTGGTTAAAAGAATATTCACTTTATAAGTGTTCTATAAACTATTGGAAAATCTTAATGCACTTTTCCATATGTATGCTATACAGAAAAATATATAAACTCATCAGTATTTTGAGGGAAAAGAATTGCTTTTAGATTATGCTAACAGGCTTAAGAAGTTCTGTTTTAAATAATGCTGCTAAGTCGCTTCAGTCGTGTCCGACCCCGTGCGAACCCATAGCTGGCAGCCTACCAGGCTCCCCCGCCCCTGAGATTCTCCTGGCAAGAACACCGGAGTGGGTTGCCATTTCCTTCTCCAATGCATGAAAGCGAAACAATAGTTTGTATTTATTATGTGTTTTTCAAATATGGAAAATTTTACACTAGACCAAGACATTTTAAAAATTAGTATTTTTCATTAGGAAAGCTACCCATGAGGAAAGCTACAGTCTTCTTTAAATTAGTTACACAGTTCCAGGATATCAATACTTTATTAAGCTCCAGTCTTTAAGAAGGATATGTAGATATAACATATGCTGACTATAAAAGTGCCACCAAAATTGTGAGGAGACTAGAAGCTATGGCATATGAGGAACAAAAGAAACAGGGGCTTGGGGAGAAATTTTCTATTTCTTAATCATGGCTACTCTCCCCTCTGGGCACTAACTTGGGACACAGGTATTCTGTTTCTATTCTTTTGGTGGCTAAGGATACAACTTTAACATGCATATTTAACTTGACCAAGTCTAGAATTGATATCTTTCCTCTTCTTTTTGATCAATGCAAGGAATTTAGAACATTGTGCTTGAAAACAGTTCCTAGCATCTTGTAATTATTCTAACTATAGTAATTAGAAGTTCAGTACTTCTAGGACCCCTCCACAGTAGTCACCACTGTTTCTTTTATGTTGTCAAGTCTTCTTTAGATTTATCTACGTGTTCCTAGTTTCTATATGCAGCATTTATTCTTGCCTCTCATACTTTGTTTCTCTCAATTCCTTCTCCAAAGTGTGCCCTTTGAATTCCCCTTAGTGAAAATAACTTCAAGGTAAATTACTTCCAACTGGCTTTCCTCTGCTTGTTTTGTTGAACTCATTCTTCCCTTTTTTCAGTCATTAAACCAGTATTTGTCTTCTGAGTGTGACGCTGTGTGTATAATGGTGAACAATATTTTAAAGAAAGGCAACCTTAAGAAATGGTTCTTAATCTGATAATTATCAGGCATCCTTGACCTGAGTTTTATATTCTACAATGTTATTCGTTGGGACTCAGCAAAAGAATATTTGTAGTAGTTTAGATGGTTCAGTTACTGCTAAATGAAACTATTAGATACTTCATCTTTCAGTCACTGATATCCAATTTGATGACAAAAATTTCCTCCATTCAGAATATTCAAAGAATGGAGTATATACACTCTAAAATGGTGGCCTGTGTTAAAAAATATTTTATGTTCACATCTAATATTATACTTAGAAAATATTTTAAATACAATAAATTGTAAGATTCAGACTACTTTATATCTATACTTTGTATCCTTATACATTCAAGAGTAAAACATCAACTACATGAGTACTTTTGCAATTTTTATTGTTATTTTATATGGTTTAGTATTGTGGCATTTTAAAATCTAAAATAATTTTGTGAAAAAGTCACTATATTTTAAATACATTATGTCGTATACTTCCATCAGATGTTTTAGAGAGGTGGTTGATATCTTCATACTAGAAAATATGAAATTGAAATTTGGAGCGGTTAAATTACAAAGTCAAGATTCCAGATTGACTCCATGATGAAGCTGGGTTTCCTCTTATCCTTCTCTCTGGCTCTAAAACCTCACTTCTATTACATCATGATCCTTTTAATAACATAAGCTGAATTCAAAACAGGAATTAACTTGGTAACTCAGTCCAGCAAAACAGGATTCACCTAAAAAGAGCCCATGAAAACTTATTTAGAATATGATAGATTCATTCAACAAAACAAGTATAAAATGTGTGCCAGGTTCTATGTTAGATGCTGGGGTTTTGGCAGTGAAAAGTGGAAGAATCTTGACTGCTAGTTTTTGGAATCAAAATATGTAATATCTCATGGCAGAGATTATATAGGGTAGAAGTCTCTATTCATTACGTTAAGAAAAGTAGATACATGGTTATTTTTTAAAAAATTCAATTAGACAAATGTGTGCTAAGTTGCTTCAGTCATGTCCAACTCTGTGTGACCCTATGGACTGTAGTCTGCCAGAGTCCTCTGTCCATGGGATTCTCCAGGCAAGAATACTGGAGCAGGTTGCTGTGCCTTCCTCCAGGGGATCTTCTCGACTCAAGGATCAAACCTGTGTCTCACATCTTCTGCATTGACAGGCAGGTTGTTTCCCACTAGTGCCACCTGGGAAGGGAATCATAAAATTATACATAAATATCTTAAATATATTGTTAGTCAGCAATGTGTTATACAAAAAGTGTGTCCTGTCTTTATGCAAAGACAAGGCTTTTCTTTTGAGTATGCATTATGTTATAATCTTATTCTACATATTATGTATAATTCATCTTCCAAGGTTTACAATTTGGCTTCTTGTAGGAAGAGCAATGAATTTTAAGACTCTTGCAAGGTTATAAGAGTTTAGATTCTTTTCTAGAATTTCAGAATTCTTGATATAAAATTTTGTAATATTGCCATCCATTTGTCTGGGTTTACCTGGTGGCTCAGATGGTAATGAATCTGCCTGCTGTGCAGGAGATCCCAGTTCAACCCCTGGGTTGGGAAGATTTTCTGGAGAAGAGAATGACTACCCACTCCAGTATTCTTGCCTGCAGAGTTCCATGGACAGAGGAGCCTGACTGGCTACAGTCCATGAGATCATAGTCCCATTTGTCTTGAAAATAGTTTTAAAGACTATGAAATTTATTGATAATTAATACTTATAAACATCATATCAGTGATTCCCCAATACTCCTTGTTTTTAGAAGTTTGCAGTTAACTCTTCCAAAGGTATATTTCACAAATTCAAAGACAATCTTAATTATTTATAGTGTATGTCTGTACTCATATTTGTCATGTACAAACTCTTGGTGTTTGTGAATGCCCTAGGTGACATTTGTTTGTTTTTTTCTGAGCATGCATAGATCCCAAAGCCCTGGGGTACCACAGTTATCACTGCAGAGCTAGAATGTGGATCTGGTTTATTGTTCCCAGAATCCTCACTGCTCCTAACCCTATCATCTTCTTTGTCCTTTGGGAGTCCTTACATTTGACCTGATCTATCTTTCACTTGTTTCTGGACTTGGTAGTTAATGACTCTCTACCTAATGACTATGTCCTATAACAGTACTCCAGAAACTGAGATGCTATACAGGTATTCAGAAATAAATAAGCCTAATACAAAAATTACTAAGACCAGCCAAGGCCAACCAACCCATGATTATTAAGTTAATGATGTTTATTGCAATGGAACATAGAATAAAGTAAGCATTTTATTGATTTCGGCTACTCGGGTGATGTGGACACCACCTCTCCGGGAAAGTTTTTCATATCCATTTCTTGTACTTCAGATGTACATCTTAACTGTGATTCTCAGGTAATTTCAATTTGTAAAACGAATCTAGATAAATTATGAGTTTCTCAGAATCACTTCAACCTATTGTTATAGTTACTAAATTTAGGTTCAGTTTTTAAATATTATTCAAAGTTAAATTGTGTCCAGTTAAAAAAAATCTAAAATCAGTATGTAAAAAAGTTGCTTTCCACTTAAAATAGTTTAAGCTACAGATTTTAGATAATTACATTATGTTTTAATAAACCAATGTATTTGTAATCATATATATTTGGTAAAGTTTCAAGTATCACAGTAATCCATTCAGCATCACAGTAATCCGAGTCTACATCGCAACCACTGATGCTGAAGAAGCTGAAGTTGACCAGTTCTGTGAAGACCTACAAGGCTTTCGAGAACTAACAACATAAAAGATGTCCTTTTCATCATAGGGGATTGGAATGCAAAAGTAAGAAGTCAAGAGATACCTAGGATAACAGGCAAGTTTGCCCTTGCAGCACAAAGTGAAGCAGCAGGGCAAAGTCTAACTGAATTCTGCCAAGAGAATCCACTGGTGATAGCAAACGCCCTTTTCCAACAACACAAGAGATGACTCTACACATGAACATCACTAAATGGTCAATGCCAAAATCAGATTGATTGTATTCTTTGCAGCTGAAGATTGAGAAGTTCTATACAGTCGGTAAAAACAAGACCTGGAGCTGACTGTGGCTCAGGTCATCAGCTGCTTATAGGAAAATTCAGGCTTTAGCTAAAGAAAGTTGGCAAAACTACTAGGCTATTTAGGTATGACCTAGATCCAATCCCTTATAGTTGTACAGTGGAGATGACAAATAGATTTAAGGGGTTAGATCTACTGAACAGAGTGCCTGAAGGACTATGGACAGAGGTTCATACAGGAGACAGTGACCAAAACCATCCCAAAGAAAAAGAAATGCAAGAAGGCAAAGTGGCAGTCTGAGGAGCCTTTACGAATAGCTGAAGGAAGAAGAGAAGCAGAAAGCAAGGGAGATAGGGAAAGATATACCCAACTGAATGCAGAGTCCCAGAGAATAGCAGAGGAGACAAAAAGCTTCTTCAGTGAACAATGCAAAGAAATAGAAGAAAACAATAGAATGAGAAAGACTAGAGATTTTGTCAAAAAAAGTGAAGATATCAAAGGAACATTTCATCCAAGGATGGGCATGATAAAGGACAGAAATGATAAAGACCTAACAGAGTCAGAAGAGATTAAGAAGAGGTGGTGGCAAGAACTGTACAAAAAAGGTCTTAATGACCCAGATACCCATGATAGTGTGATCATTCACCTAGAGCCAGACATCCTGGAGTGGGAAGTCAAGTGGGCTTTAGGAAACACTGCTACCAATAAGGGGCTTCCCTGATAGCTCAGTTGGTAAAGAATCCTCGTGCAATGCAGGAGGCCCCAGTTCTATTCCTGGGTCAGGAAGATCCCCTGGAGAAGGGAAAGACTACCCACTCTAGTATTCTGGCCTAGAGAATTCCATAGGGTCACAAAGAGTTGGATATGACTGAGTAGTCAGACACTACCAATAAAGCTAGTGGAGATGATGGAATTCCAGCTGAACTATTTCAAATCCTTAAAGATAAGGCTGTTGAACTACTGCACTCAATATGTCAGCAAATTTGGAAAACCCAACAGTGGCCACCAGACTGGAAAAAGTAAGTCTTCATCCCAATTCCAAAGAAGGTCTGTGCTGAAAAATGTGTGAATTACTGGACAACGGTGCTCACTTTCCATGCTAGTAAGCTTATGCTCAAAATCCTTCAAGGTAGGCTTCAGCAGTACATGAGTTGAGAACTTCCAGATGTACAAGCTGGGTTTAGAAAAAGCAAGGAACCAGAAATCGAATTACCAACATTCATTGGATCATGGAGAAAGCATGGGAATTCCAGAAAACCATGTACTTCTGTTTCATTGACTACGCTAAAACTTTTGATTGTGTGGGTCTAAACAAACTGTGGAAAATTCTTAAACATATGGGAATACCAGACCATCTTACTTGTCTCTTGAGAAACCTACAACAGTTAGAACCTTACATAGAAAAACTGACTGGTTAAAAATTAGTAAAGGAGTATGACAAGTCTGCGTATTGTTACCTGCTTATTTAACTTATGTGCAGAGTAAATCATGCAAAATGCTGGGCTGGATGAGTTACAAGCTGGAATCAACATTGCCAGGAGAAATATTCACAGCCTCATATAAGCAGATGATACCACTCTAATGGCAGAAAGTGAAGATGAACTACAGAGCCTCTTGATGATGGTGAAAGAGGAGAGAGAAAAAGCTGGCTTAACACTCGGCATTTAAAACAAAAACCCAAGGTCATGGCATCTGGTCCCATCACTTCATAACAAATAGAAGGGGGAAAAGTGGAAGCAGTGGCAAATTTTCCTCTTCTTGGGCTCTAAAATCACCGCAGATGATGACTGCAGCCTTGAAATTAGAAGAAGCTTGCTTCTTGGAAGGAAAGTTATGACAAATCTAGACAGTATATTAAAAAGCAAAGACATCACTGTGCTGACAAAGGTCCATATAGTCAAAGCTATGTTCTTTCCAATAGTCAGTACAGATATAAGAGGTGGACCATAAGGAAGGCAGAGTGCCAAAGATATGATGCTTTTGAACTGTGGTATTGGAGAAGACTCCCAAGAGTCCTTTGGATAGTAAGGAGATCAAACCAGTCAATCCTAAAGGACATCAATCCTGAATACTCATTGGAGGGACTGATGCTGAAGTTGAAGCTCCAGCACTTTGGCCACCTGGTGAAAAGAGCAGACTCTGGAAAAGACACTGATGCTGGGAAAGATTGAAGGCAAAAGGAGAAGAGGGCGACAGAGAATGAAATGGATGGCAGCACCAATTCATTCAGTGGATGTGAACTTGGGCAAACTCCAGGAGATAATGAGAGTCAGAGAGGCCTGGCGTGCTGCAATCCATGGGGTCACAAAGAGTCAACATGACATAGCCGCTGAACAACAAGAAAGATTCAAAGGGTTTTGAGAAGCTAATACTTTTGCCCCTCAATCCTTTGGTATTCTTACTCATTGTTTTCTAATCTGTGGTTTGATGAAGCATGAAATAAGTGTTTGATGCACAAATGAATTTGAGAAATGCTGAGTTATATAAGGAGTATCTATGTTCATATGTCTATTAATATTTCTGAACTACAGATATTTCTAGAGGTTTAACTGAGGTTTTATCTCAGCTTTTTTCCCTGGACATATATTTTGGTTGAGATTAACTTTATAGGCATGTCAGAAAATTTGAAAGTCTGAGCAACAACATCAGAAGCATAAATAGTAGAATGCTATAAATAACTTTATCACATAGATAGGTTTCATAGAATGTTATTGAGATCTATCACTGAATCAAATAGTGATCACTATCCCCTCCAAACTCCCAGAGAAATGGGAGAGTGATCATTATTAGTGATTACTTATTAGTACCCTTCAGATTTTGCCTATATTAAGATCATTTGTGCACATCTTCTTTCTTTCTGAAAACCATAAATTTGTTAATACAGCACACATACACAAATGTCTGAATATAACTTAATATGGTAAAATGCCACTGAAAACAGAGACCATGCTACATTTATGTCTTTAACCATGGAGCACTTAGCACACTGTCTTGTAGCCGTTTAAAGCCCCTTATGTGTTCACTTAAAGAAGATATATAAAGGGAAACTGGGGTAGTAGTAACAACCTCTAAAAAGGTGCAGACTACCTTACCTACATGAAAGGTTTTTTTAAGATTAAATTTGGATTTGGAAATCTAATTTTTATCCATTTATTTTCGATTTGTTTAAATTTTTTGAAGTGATATTAGTCTGGCCAGGCAGAGATTTCATGAAAGGAAATAAGTGAATTAGAAGACTTAGAATTGTATGCTTGAATGCATGTGTTATACTCCATACTTTAAGTTCAGTTCAGTTTAGTCACTGAATTGTGTCCGACTCTTTCTGACTCCATGGACTACAGCTCGCCAAGCCTCCCTGTCCATCACCAGCTCCCAGATCTTACTCAAACTCATGAACATTGAGTCAGTGATGCCATCCAACCATCTCATCCTCTGTCGTCCCCTGTTCCTCCCGCCTTCAATCTTTCCCAGCATCAGGGTCTTTTCAAATGAGTGAGCTCTTTGCATCAGGTGGCCAAAGTATTGGAGTTTCAGCTTCAGCATCATTCCTTCCAATGAATATTCAGGACTGATTTCCTTTAGGATGGACTTTAGTAAAAAATAATTTTTATTTTATAACCATAACTGAGTACTTAATGTATTTTGTGATATATTACTAAACAGTATGATCATTACAGTTTTTACTTTTGAAAATTTATGTACCATATTATAACAGTGTATCACCTTTAGAAAAATAACAGA
>SJYC01097572.1:0-26175 GCA_006408675.1 Madoqua kirkii
TTTTTTTTTTTTTTTGGTATACATGAGGTTTTTTAGTTTGATGTAGTTTCAGTTGTTACTTTTTGCTTTTGTTGCTTGTGCTTTTGGTGTTACAATCCAAAAGATCATTGAAAAGACCAAGGTCAGGGAGCTTATTCCCCAGGTTTTCTTCTAAAAGTTTTGTGGCATCTGGTTTTATATTTAAGTCTTTAAAAATCCATTTTAATTATTTTTTGTGAATGATTTGGATAGAAGTCCAATTTTATGTGAATATCCAGTTTTCTTGCCACCATTTATTTAAGACACTATCTTTACCCCTAAGTATTCTTGGTTTCTTTGTTAAATATTAGTTGACTGTATATGCATGGGTTTATTTCTGGCCACTCAGTCTGCTCCACTAGTATGTATATTATTTATTCCTGAACCGAATGTTGTACATTGGAAACAAACCACTGATTCTTATACTTTTGAAAATTGACATCATTTTACTCATGTATTAGAAGAATGAAACCTAGGAGAGTCAAGTTAATGATTTGGGGGCATTGTAGAGAGAGCTAGGAGTCAAATTCAGCTCCATCCTGTCATGCAAAAATGAGCTCTTCTTTTAACTTGAGTAATAATTAAAGAGAAAAATAGCTTTTCCATTAATACTCTATTAAACTGATGAAATAGTTACTTTTTATTTAGCCCAGAACAAGAGTTCTGCGTGTCTGAGTGGAGTGTTGCCATATCCTGATCCACTTGCCAGCAGTGGCACCTCTATCTCAGCCTCAGTTCCTGAGATGATAGCTGCTCACAGTTGTCCTCTTCTCTGGAGAATTTCTCCTTTTAATCCGGTACTGCCTAGCCTGAGAAGCTATGCCCACCCCACGCCACCCTTTTACAACCCATAGCCAATGACAGGCTGTTGTTATTTTGTTGCCAAGTCGTGTCTGCCTCTTTGTGACCCTATGTACTGTAGCCGGCCAGGCTCCTCTGCCCGTGCGGCTTCCCAGGCAAGCGTACTGGAGTGGGTTGCCATTTCCTTCTCCAGGGGAATTTCCTGACTCAGGGATCGAACCCGCGTCTGAGACGAACCAGGGATAAAAATGATAGAGCGCTTGCCTCGATGTGAGGTGCGATTTATGCTTCAGAGACCCAGTAGGGTCTGGCTGGAGTATCTCCAGCTGAGCGTCTCTCCTAGTTTAGCTCTGCCGGCCTGTCCTGCTTCTCCCACTCTCTTCTCTTGAAGGCTGTTTGTTGATCAAATACCCCCATCTGAATTCCTGTCTCCAGTTCTGCTCCTAGTAAACCCAGTCTAAAACAACGATCTATGCTTCAGAGACCCAGTAGGGTCTGGCTGGAGTATCTCCAGCTGAGCGTCTCTCCTAGTTTAGCTCTGCCGGCCTGTCCTGCTTCTCCCACTCTCTTCTCTTGAAGGCTGTTTGTTGATCAAATACCCCCATCTGAATTCCTGTCTCCAGTTCTGCTCCTAGGAAACCCAGTCTAAAACACTGAAGAAAGGAGATTATCAATGATTAATTTTATGTTTGAAAGAAATGGATTCAAAGAATAAAAATTAGGATTCAGTTCAATGCCAGAGAAAACAACATTTAAAACTGCGAATCCCAGAACAACTTTAAAATCGTCTTGTTGTTTGAATAGCCAGATTGTAAAAAGCTATGAATGCAAAATGTTAAGGCATTCCCATTACATTTATCCCAGATCCATAATGGCATAGAATTGGAATTTGCCATCTAAAATAGCCCATTAAATTTCTCAGTGTTTTTATGGTTTAGGGAAAATACTTTCTAAATCTCCTCCCTATCAATCCCAAAGATTGAAGCCTCAAATTTCCCAAGTTTTGAGAAAACATTAGTGACTTTATGTGGCCAGCAAGGGAACTTTTGATCAAACTCTTAAATAAAAGTGACAGGTATATCTGCCATCCTAATGTATACAAGTTTTCTTTTCGGGGAGTATACGTGGTTTACACATTATGTCAGCCTTTGCTGATATACTGTATAAGATTTCAGCACTCAAGTATCTCTTTTATTGAAAGACTAAAATTAAACATTGCTTAGGAAGCCACCCAAAGTCTTTAAGAATGAATATCTGAGAGAATTCCAAAAAGGTATAGGATTTCAAAACTGTGAAAATTGAGAAAACTAAATAAGAGGAAACTAAGGTCTTAGTTTACTAGCATACATGATTTCCAACTTCTATGTTCTTTCGTAAGTAGACAAAACTAAGTTTAAAAGAAAATGCTACCCTATAACCAAATTTCAGGATAGCTCATTGCTAAACACTGACCTAAAATGCTCCATTTTCCTATGTTCTTTTAACCGAAGTGTTTTGCAACTGCAACTAATGTTCTCATAAGATCTGTTGTCACGGTTCTTCGACAAATTCAGACAGACATTTGTACAAATAAGTTGTGAAGTTGCCAGTGAACCTGAAAATCATGTCTAAGAAGAAACCAACCCCAAAACTCATAAAAGAGTGTGAGCGTGAATAACAGCGTTAGCCCCAAGTGGTCACAGCGAGGTTGGTCAGTACTGAGGAAGGACTCCAAAGGCACAGTGACCAAACCACCCTGTGTGCTCTGGAAAGCCCCTGGAACGTGTCCTCAGCCTTGTCAGCCGCGCTCAGACAGCCTAAACTGATGGAGAGAGAAGCAGCAGAAGATAAGATGAATTGGCTAGTTCCTAATTCTGCTGTGGGAAAACCTTCCTTCTCTGGTTTTTGATAGTTGAAGAATTCAACAAATATCTTTTGTAAGACATCAGAAGGCAGAGAAGTTCATGGCTTGCTTCTCTTTTTCCAGTCTGTTCTTACTTCTTCAGTGAAGAGACTGGATTACTGCTGAAAAGAGTTGTGGGAGGAGAAACTCTTTTATAAACTGAAGGATTTTTGTATGATTTTCTGGTAGAAAATATCTGATCAGCTGTCTTCAGCCTCCGTATTTCTGCTGGCTAAATATTGTTTATCTTCTTGAAGACTTTGGCAGGTTTTTTATCCTTAGGAAATGAGTCAGGAAACAACAGTGAGACTTCAAAGGAAGGCTCAGGGTTATCTTCTGATTTATGAAATGACTATTTCCGTCACTTATCAGCACACTGAGTCCTTCCTGTGGAGCCACAATCCAAGCATGTAAATAGAATGGGGGAACTTCCGGTTATCACAGTCATTATAAGAAACATCACTTCTGAAAGGTCCATACCAAAATGGTGGGAATCCTAAAAGCCACATGAGGTTCAACTGAATATTTAGTGGACATAAAATTTTGGAGATTGAGGAACAAGCTTTTTTTACTTTAATTTATGCTGTGTTACACTTTTGTCCAAATTAGGGCATTAATTCTCTCTCTGAAGTTCCTGTTGATTTTCCCCACTTCTTAATTCCCTTGCTCTCAATAACTAAGGGTGAAGAATAGTGGGTCTCATTCTGGTTGTGCCTCTGTCTCATTATCTGAGCTTGAGAAAGTTATAAGCTGCCAATAGTCCTTAATTTTACCACCCCTTACATGGAAATCATAGGCCCAGAAAGCTCATAGTAAAAAAGAGAAAAGTAAAATAGAAATCCAGATGCTGCCCCTAGAGATTCTGATGTAGGAGACCGTGGTCAGCTTGGAAAATAAATAGAAGTAAATATATATAAAGAGAAATGAAAATATAGAGAGCTGCCTTGATGACTTTGATCATGAACTAGTTTCAGGCACCACTGGACAATATTAGATAAGCTCTGAGGACTTTCATAGACTTATGAATATTAAACATATTCTATGATAAAAGAAAATTTTGATGTAAAATAATTTCCTCACTTCAAGCTTGCCAGTTCTTCAAATGGCAACTTCAGAATCATTCTGCATATCTTTGGTAATATTAAATAGCCACTCATCTCAATGAGAATTGAGAGGCAAGAAAACAAAGGGAAAATAAAATCAATTAAGCCTGGCAACTCTGGACACAATGAACTTCTAATTTTTCCTGAGTTATGTTGTTATATAAGTGTACCAATCAGGATAGCATCAGAATATAGTTGTGCTTAAGTTGGATAATTGAGGGAAGTTTTACAAAGGGCCTCTCTACTCAAATGTGGGCAGTGGGAAGGGAATCCCCAAATCGATGGCTCTGTAAAGTATGGAGAAGGAACCATTCCCAGCACCTAGAGAGTTGAGGTTGTCTGGTAAGAAGTGTGGTCTTTAGTAGAGGGATAAAGCCAACCTGTAGTAAAAGTAGCAGGGAGAAGCTCAGGGGACTGCAGCCGTGGCTTAATTGCCTCCCTTCGCCTAGTGTGCTCTTGGTGTCTACTGCTTCCTATAGATTGATGCCAAACAGGAGACGGAAGGCTGGGATGAGGCAGTGCCTACTTTGTGCCAGTCTCCTGGTGGGGGGCACAAAGCAAGATACATAGGGATGCTGCAGGACAGACATGTGATTAACCTGCCTGAAGACCTCACTCTTTCCCAGTGGTTTCAAACTTACATAATTCGATCTGAATCTTCTTTAAACGTTTCTTATTTTATTCATACAAAATGCTTCCTATTTAGCTCCATAACCCAACTCAGATGTCTGTTCTGTGATGTCTTTGCCTCTACCCTACACATGCAGTAGCAAGTCTGAGAATCAACTTTTACAATTGCTCTTTACACATCACATTTTAGGCCCATACTTAAGTTATTTTTTAATCTCTCATATTTTGAATAATCTATGTCAATGTGTCCTTCAGGTTTTTGGTTGAATTAACTGAGGGGAGGGGTCTGATAGATTAGACTGCCATTGGTGGCTCAGAGGTTAAAGCATCTGCCTCCAATGTGGGAGACCCAGGTTCGATTCCTGGGTCGGAAAGATCCCCTGGAGAAGGAAATGGCAATCCACTCCAGTATTCTTGCCTGGAGAATCCCATGGACGGAGAAGCCTAGTAGGTTACAGTCCATGGGGTCGCAAAGAGTTGGACACGACTGAGCGACATCACCTCACCTCTTGGTTTTCATTGACAAAAAGACAGCATTTATTGCTGGTTTGTTCTGTCTTCTCTTGTCGAAATGCCCACCTGAGAAGTCACATACTATGGTTTAGGAGTGCAGAAAACTACGGACCTTGGAGAACAACCTTCCCAGCCAATGCTCCCAGCTCTGACATCCTGATACAGTCACCTCCACTGTGTAGGTGGGTTAGCCAGAGAAAGTTGAATAACCGTATCAAATGATTACAACTCCTTCCTCACCTCTGGCCCACCATCTTTGTTCTAATCGTCATTGGAACTTAATCTCTATGTCACTGCATTATTTGAAATAAGACAATTTTTTGTAAAGGGAATATTGCCCCCTTTTCATTTAAATACTGCATCCTCAGTCATAGTTCCTGTGGATAATTCTGATCACTTATGTTGAACTTAGAAAGCACCCTGCTAACTAATACTGATAAACTATTTCTTAGAAAGGATTATTTTGGATAAATGTACTTGTTTTTGTGAATCCTCTTGAAGTTACACATTTAGGTATGTTTGAATGATTTTATTTACAGATAATAGTTAAGTGTTGGTAGTTTAGTTGCTAAGTCATGTCCGACTCTTGCGATCCCATGGACTATAGCCCACCAGGCTCCTCTGTCCGTGGGATTTCCCAGGCAAGAATATTGGAGTGGGTTGCCACTTCCTGCTGCAGGAGATCTTCCCAAATGAAATCGTGTATATAAGACATTAATTTAAATATATGATTTATAGAGAACTCGTAATAAAAAAGTAACTATGTTGTATTTGTAGTTGATAGCAGTAGCTTACATTTGTAAAACTGTTGCTTTTTTTGTTTGTTTTAATGCGTATTATCTCACTGACTCCCATGAAGTATTAGCAGACCTCCTTTTCTATTGAGAAAATTAAGATTGAGTTGTTACCTGATCTTCTCAAACAAGATCACACAAAAGAAAAGCAGCAAATCTCATATTCAAATTCATCTATTCTGATTTCCAAATCTGGTGACATTTTACTATATAATTTCCCTCTGTGGCAACCAGTTTGCATCTTTCTGCACATATATTATGTCATATTATCACAGTTTCATTTTCCACATCTGTGAGTTTATGATGCCCCAGGTACAGAATAAGTCCCTTTCAATCACAGGAACTTTGAGTGTGTTGTGACAAACCAGGATGTTTTCTTACATGGACCCGTTACTCTAGGCACAAGGCTCCTGAATTCTCTTGGCAAATACTGCCTTCTTGGATCCATGTCTTAATTAACTTCCAAAGGACTCTATCTCTTCTGAACTTTGCGTCTTGCTTGTTATTGATGTCTCTTACAGGCTGAACTGGGCCCTTCCAAGATCCTTATGTTGCAGCCCTAACCTCTAGTAAGTCAGAATGTGACTATATTTAGTACTGGTCTTTAAAGACATGATACAGTTAAAATGAGGCCAGTAGGGCTTCCAACATGACTGCTGTCCTTATGAGAAGGGGTGATTAGGATGCATCAAAGGACACTCGGATGTCTATGCCAAGGCAGGATCTTGTGAGGACACAGAAAAAAGGCGGCCTTCTGCAAGCCAAGGAGGGAGACCTCAAAGAAATCAGCCCTGCCAATGCCATGATCTTGGACTTCTAGCCCATGGAATTGTGGAACATTATTTTCTGTTAGTTAAGCCACCTTGTGGCGTTTTGCTATGGCGCATGTGCGTGCTTCAGTTGTGTCGGACTCTGCGACACTAAGGACTATAATCCACCAGGCTCCTCTGTCCATGGGATTCTCCAGGCAAGAATACTGGAGTACGTTGCCATTTCCTCCTCCAGGGAATCTTCCCAACCCAGGGACTGAACCCATGTCTCCTGTGGCTCTTGCATTGGAGCCATATTCTTTACCACTGAGCCAGTGATGACTAAGATGCCATCCACTTGAGGAGTCCTAATTGGAGCTCACAAATATTTTCTGGATCATCCTTCCTTCTGAACTTCCTCCTGTCTGACTAGAGAGATCTCAAAGGCTCCCTAACTCGAGGCTCCCATCTGTGCCTCTTTCCTCATTGGTTTTATTTTGACTTACTTTCCTGATGTGTAAAACCAACCCGTTACCTCTGATAGCAGCTGTGGTTCTCATTATACTGTTTTTTTACGGATGTGACGGTAGGCATTGCCTGCCCACAGTCCTAACCCATTACTATTTGAAGTGCCCGCCTCTCTGAATTCCTCCTGAATTCTGAATAAGCTCTGCTACTTTCCACTTCTAGACTGTTTCAGGATATAGAAACAAGTCTCCTTGGACTTGATTTGGCCCTCTCCCACCTTCCCCTTGCTTGCCCACTCTCTACTTATCCATCAATCCTTCATTTAGAAATAACTTCTTTGGGAAACTTCCTGTGACTCCACAACTGAGTTAGCCCCTTTGCACATGTCCTCGCATACCAACCAACACTTATACGTTATTATATTGTAGTTTGGTGATTCTCAAATGAGCGGGCCTCAGAGTCAAGTATAGGCTTGTTAAAGCAAGGGCCATTGGGCCCCAACCCAGAGTTTCTGGCTTTACAGATTTGGGACTGGCTCAATAATCTGCACTTTTTAGCAAGTTCCATGGTGATACAGATGCTGCTGGAACTGAGACCACCCTCTGAGAATGACTGCTACAGATAAATAGCCTGTGTTTATGGTTCCTTCCATTAACCTCCCCCATTTACCTATGATAAATTGTACACCCTTTAAGAGTAAGGATTTTGTCTTTCAAATAGCTTTGAGCCCAGGATTTTGCACAGTGCCCAGGGCATGATAAATGTTCAACAAATAACTGTTTAATACATGAATGAATGGAAATGAGAATTCTTCACATGTTTTAGAGTAACAGCATGCTCAAAAATTCTTGTTGTACCAAGGCTAATTTAAACTACACAAACAAGAAAATCAGTACTCATTTAGAAAAGACTAAGGGTCTAAAAGCTTAATGTTATTTATACTGGTCTGGTACGTACACAAAACTGTTTTATAAGAACTTTGACTAGGGTTATTTTGCCTCAGGGAAATGTAAAATGTATAGCTCAAAAAAAGAAATGTGAAAGATGATGTGAAAATGAGTCATTAGGAAAACAGGTCATTATCTAAGGAACACGGAATGGAGCTCAAAAGCTAATACAAAATGGACGAGCCTCCACGACCCAGGATTCCTCAACTGGTAAAATTTCAAATCAGAGTCCAGAAGATAAAGGAAATAAAGCAGAAAGTTTGACTGTGAAAACATTGTATGCCAAAGCAGAAACAGCTGCATTCGCTTGAGGGCCAGTCACGTTTACAAGAGTGATTTCTAGACATTTTAATGTGCCCTGCAGCACCCCCTTCCTCCCTTTCAACCTCCTTTCGTTGCCCCACCAGCCCAGTAAGGCAGAAAGCATCCTGCAGGGCTTCAGCAGGCCTCACATGGCTGAATCAGCTGAGCTGCGCAAATATTAGTGGTCTGAGACCAATGAGAAAAAGGAGCAGTGATTTGCCAGCTCCTCAGCCCTTTCCCCAGTATTTTTCTTTGAGTAAAATGTCATGACAAGAAGCCTTCTTTTGCTGACTAGCTAGCTCACCAGCAAATTATATTTTGAGGAACGTAAAAGAGCAAAGTCATATCACTTCTCGAGCATCTGAAGGGGTGAAAAGTCTGGCCTCAGGGATTCACTAACCCAACTGAGTTTTTCTTTAGCCATCCAGGAAAATGTGGGCCCTTGGGTTCATGTCACTAGCAAAAAGTTCCTTCTAAATGCTAGTTCTCAATGTCCAGAAATTTAATCCAGCCTTCACACTGGTATCAGTGTTATCAATCTAAAAATTACAACTCATATCAACATTTCCCTCTTTGGAATCCTTCAGTGGTACCCTTTGCCTAAAGCTAGGGTAACCATGGGTCTCAGTTCAACAAAGACATTCCTGGTTTACATTCTCATCAGGGAAAACACTAATAGCCTCCCTCTATGTCTCACAAAAGCATCCTAGTTTAGATTGTAAGTTACCTAAATATAGCACGACATAGCAGACTATTTAGGATGGGGAGCCACCTCTAAGTTAGGTCACCAGCTATTCCTAATACATTATTTTCCCTGAATATATTTCATCGTGCCTTTGCCACGATGTCCTTTCTGTCCTCATTCAACCAAACTCTACCCTATGAAATATCCTCCTGTATTCCTGGTCTTAGTTTAAAGCCTTCACAATATCTTCTCTTATGTAAGTATTCCTGTTTAATACCCATACTGTATAGCAAACATATGTTTATTAAAGTACTAGATACTTTATTTAGTAAATATTTCCACAATAATCTGTATCCCAATCACAGGTAATTCTAAGGATAGCAGTTATGGCTTTTCATCTTTACATGATACCTCAATGTTGAATGAATGAATGAATATAAAGAATGTTCCGAAAATAAGCGAAGGGAAGTCAGAAATAGTCTGGAAGGAATATTTAGTTCTGAGTGTTCTCCAAGTCCCCCTTTTAGTTCAAGTGCTTAAAGCAGTCTGGAGCAACACATGCGCCATGGGCTCTGTTTAGAAACATCTTCATATGTCCATCTCTTGCAAGAAACTGGATATCCTTCCTAAGCCAGGAAAGCTCTGTGATCATCTCCTTACATGGTCTTGGTGATTTACCATCTTTCTTACTGCCCAAGTTAGCTAAGTTAACCTCATCAGGAGCCATACCAGTGGTCTGATGGACCTACCTTTTACTTCCTCCTAGAAACCACCACCCCACTGCCGCCAAACAAATTCGTTCTAAGTATTAGGGATAACTCTCTAAGCAGCCTTCCCCGCTTGTTCTTCAAGCTGTATGGACTGTGTTAGCCTCAGGCTATGACTATACTGTTTGGTGAGAATATAAGATATGAAATCCAAATTGTGAACATACTACCTGACTCCTGAGAGTCCAGAGCAATTATATTAAATGAAGAAAGATAAACTGGCAAGAAGGGAATTCTAAAATGGGTTGGATTAGAAGCTTATGATTTTTCTTTCCGCTTCCCTAGTTCTAAGTGTGCTCAGCAAATTCTAGCATAAGGTGAAAGGTTAGAGATTAATTTCTTGCTTTTCTCAGCCTTTAGCATGTGGAGTGACCACACCTTATATATTTTCTGCCAGGCAACATTAAATACTTCAGTGTTCAGTTTCCCATGCTGTCTCATGGCCTTTTGATACCAATGGGTACATTTAAAGCAAAATTTACACAAAGTCTGGGATGATTTTAATGGAGATTTAGTCCCAAAGGTTAATGGGGGTTCTCCATTGTGTAAAGAGTAACTCTTTTCAATGGTGACAAAAGTGATTCTCAGCAGCTTTCAAGCCACCTCATCCATCATCAATTTAAATTGTTTTTGCTACTGATGTAAAGTTTAATATAGACTCAGTCACAAAGCATCATGACTCCTTTTCCCAAGCTGACCCCAGGGGCATATGTCAGCCAACATCTGGGCACTACAGCTGTGACGTTTTCGAGAAGCCTGTGCATACGTCTCCTTCCAGGAATAATTTGCTGAATAGCTCATGTGCTCATCTGAAGCCTGCATTCTGGCGCCACAGGCACCAGCCCTAGTGTGATGGGTCCTATAAAATATTCAATCACGCATTTTATTATTTTAATCAAAGGAAACAGACCATTGACATTCCAGTAAGTAAACACAGGAACAAAGCAGGACCTTGACATGGACGTTGGTACTCACACCCAAATGGAAAACAGATTAACAGAAGCCCTTTTCTAAGCAAACCTAAGTCATTACGTGTCAAGACAAGCTACAGTTGTCGCCCTGCTTTTAGGGACTCCACAGAAGGACAGAAGTGTTCCAGTCAAAACAAAAAACAAAAGAAAAAAGTTTAAGTGATTTTCACAGCATTTTCCCAACAGTCTGTTTGGCCCAGGCTTTTAAAAGCATTCTTTTGTTAGCTCTGTCAGTAGTTACCAACAAACCTCACTCAGAAATTACAAAGCCTTTCAAAATGCAAGAAAGAAAAGAACTACCCTTGGAAGGGTCAGCTGTAAATAAGACTCTTAGGCATACAGCTACCATGAAGACTATTCATGGTGCCAATTCATGCTGCTCCTTTCTGAACAATTTCTAAAGGGGCAGGAAGACCTCACCTAGGAGCTCTATAATCTTTGAGGCTCATCAAATTCATACTTATGGGTGACCAACACTCAGTCACATACCTTCTGAATTGATCACATCTAATTCTATGATGAATCTTCACATGATTAAGGATCTTAGATGCTGTTGAAAAAGACTACTATTTACAGATTCTTTCAAATTATTGTTACTTCAAAACTGGATGGGGAACACTTGTATACCTGTGGCGGATTCATGTTGATATATGGCAAAACCAATACAATATTGTAAAGTAATTAACCTCCAATTAAAATAAACAATTTATATTAAAAAATAAAATAAGAACAGCAAAAAATGAAAAAGAAAATCATATACAAAAGAAATTGTTTACATGATTTTGCCCCCATCTAAGTTTCTCCTCATCTTCCTTATTTACATTCTTCCAGTATTTTCCCTTAGCGTAAAAGCCATAAAGATAAGCTCTGTTTTATTAAAAATACAAGGAATACTGGGATTTTTTTTCTGTTGCTCTGAGGTCTGTTTTTCCACTCTTCAACATCCACCTTTGAAATCTAATATGCTGTATAATGTAAATACAATTATTTTTTCATTTGGGAAATATAATTTTGAGTAAATGTTAGCAATATACAATGCATCTTTTTTTATATAAAATCCAGAAGATTAAGACAGAGCAAATTCCAATTACATGTCCTATTTTTACTTTAAACTTGATATTTTGCTTGTTTCTATGATTACTGATTTTTTTTCTTTTTCTTTAGTTCAGAGTTGTAAAAATTTTAATGACATCTATTTGCTCCTAAATCATTTGTCACAATAAAATCTTCATTTTCCCCATAGAATTTACCTCATTCAAGTTAAAAGGTTGATTTAGACAGTTTGTTTTAAAATTGTTGTTGTTTCAATTTGTAGGCTTTGTTGCACTGTCAGTTTTTAAAATTTTCAAATGTCAGTCATCCTTGCACAGCCTTGTAGTTTAACTTAAACCGTTTCCCTGAACTTCCCCTGATGCCAGCCTAGGGTACTCTCATGTCATTGAAGATTCCTATAACATACTCAAAATTTTGTGGAAAGTTACCTCATTCACAACTAATCTACTAAACCACACATGTGATTCTAATTTTCTTTTCATGTTTTATGGTTTTCATATTAATATTGCACAAATTGTCTGCCCAACAGTGAACCATTCACAATATTTTTTTCAATATCAAGAGACAAATGACAGGCAACGATTAAGCCTATTAGGGTGAAACTGTTAAGCCTGAAAGTATATTTATATAGACTGGCTTCCTGCACAATAGACTCGACACAGCCAACATAATTCACACAGATTTTCTGTGAGACCACAAATTAATCGGATTGAAAGGATGACAACCCAGGAACACAAGGAATGTTTTCTGTGGCATGTGTGCATGCACACACACACACACATTTGTGTTCCACAAACTTGTGTTCAATGGCACAGTAACATATACAGACACACATACGCAACTGAAAACGAACAATTTTAGAAACAGCTACCATATTTTCAATTGAATCTAAACGAGAGAAAAAGAAGGCTTTTCTATTCACTTCTACCTGCAAACTTGGAAGATGGGGAAGGAGTGTTTGGGGCCATGGGGTAGCTTGGCCTGTGGTAAGGCTACACAGAAGGGAGAATTAAAACAAGACTTGAAAGCACTGCATTCATGAGGTGAGAAGAAAGCAGAAGATGCCAGAAGACCCGTGAGGAACTTGGCTTACTTCACAGTTTCACTAAAACACAGGAAACTCTGTACTCTAAGAAAATGTCCACTTCATTGTAGGTGAACTTAGAATTTGACCTGTTATAGCTGTGTGTGCCTGGCTTATGGGATCTATACATCTGTAGTCACGAGTTGTAAAATCCAGTTATTTCAGCTTTTCACAATTAACATTGCAACAATTATCTATCAACTAGTCGCGCAGTGGTAAAGAATCCTCCTGCCAATTCAGAACCCATGGTTGCATTGCGAGAGATACAGTTTCCATCCCTGGGTCTGGAAGATGCCCTAGAGTAGGAAATAGCCACCCACTCCAGTATTCTTGCGTGGGAAATTTCACGGACAGAGGAGCCTGGTGGTCTAGTCTATGGGGTCACAAAGAGTCAAACACAACCAAGCGCGTGCACACACACACACACACACACACGCACAGAGTAACCATTCACTTCTTATAACTACGGTCACAGGTAACAGGATCGCATGTAGGTGCAGAAAAGTAAAACAAGCAGTCTTACATTTTGGTAACCCATTCCAATATTCTTGCCTGAAAAATCTCATGGACAGGGGAACCTAGCAGGCTTACAATCCATGGAGTTGCAAACAGTCAGACACGACTGAGGGACTTCACCTTCAGTCAGTCCATAGTTCATCTGTCCTTCAGATATCTATCAAGACCCTTTCCCTTTTCTGCTCACAACTCCTACGGAGAAGCAGTTAAATGCAAACTTGCATGTTTCTCCTCCCACAAGGAACAATGGTGGTTTAGCTGCTAAGTTATGTCCATCTCTTGCAACCCCATGGACTATAGCCTGCTAGACTCTTCTGTCCCTGGGGTTTTCCAGGCAAAAATACTAAACTGGGTTGCCATTTCCTTCTCCAGGGATCTTCCTGACCCAGGAATCAAACCTGAGTCTTCTGAATTGCAGGCAGATTCTTTACAAACTGAGCTAAGAGGAAAGTCCCACAAGTATCTCCGTTCCCACAGAAAACAAAATACATACTATCCAAGTTTAAGATTAAACAAATGCTAGGTAGGAAGGTTATGATATAAAAGGAGTAACAAATTCTTGTTTTATTTATTTGCTTTAAAGGGGTTTAAATACAAATGCATAGAGAAAATTAGAGATAAATAGAATTATAACATTATTATTACATTTATTTATGTATTTATTTTTTAAGCAGACAAGTATAAAACCAAGGAATTGCTCAGATGACCAAGTCTGGAGCCAAAACACCTACCACAAGAAAGTGAGAAAATAAAATGTAGGTCTTAAATGGAAAAATCAGCTCAGTTCAATTGCTCAGTCATGTCTGACTCTGCTACCCCATGGACTGCATGCAGCATGTCAGGTTTCCCTGTCCATTAACAACTCCCAGAGCTTGCTCAGACTCATGTCTGTTGAGTCAGTGATGCCACCCAACCATCTCATCTCTGTCATACCTTTCTCCTCTTGCCTTCAATCATTCCTAGCATCAGGGTCTTTTCCAAGGAGTCAGTTCCTCACATCAGGTGGCCAAGGTATTGGAGCTTCAGCTTTAGCAATCAGTCCTTCCAATGAATATTCAGGACTGATTTCCTTTTGGATTGACTGGTTTGATCTCCTTGCTGTCCAAGGGACTCCCAAGAGTCTTTTTCAACACAGTTCAAAAGCATCAGTTCTTCGGCACTCAGCTTTCTTTATGGTCCAACTCTCAATACAATGGCTTAATTTCTGCTAGGCTTCAACATGCTATGCCATGACACACAAATAAGAATCTCACTGGGTCTCAATTTAACAGATTGCTTTAATTTACTAAGACTGCATATTAAACTATTAGCAGCTGGTGGTCTACAAAAACCTAGCTAAAGTCCAGGAGCCATTGTCAAATAGCTGCTTTCTTAAAATCTGTCCCAGTGTGCACCAAATTGATATTGAAAAAAGAAGATAACCTTTCCCAAAGTGCCTTATTTGAGTTTCATCTTCATAAACCCAGGAGACATATCCCCTCAATACCATATTCTGTACCACTTAAAGTAAGGAAAGTTTACTTTTAAAAGTTCCTTGTGTTCCTTTCATTATGGTAGAATTATTATTATTATTATTTTGCATCACTTGGCCTATACCTGCTGTATACTTGGCCATCCTTGCTCATAGAAGACCATCACAAACCACTTATACAATCCCAGGGCTGGATCTTAAATCTTTTCTCCTTCTTGAAGTCTTCCAGTTTTCCAGATAAATATACTCATATTATAGATTCCCTGTTATTATATGTCTTAACGGCATTCTGATCTCTTGCAACCAGAAGTAAAAAGGGATTTTCTTAAACCAAGCAAGCAACAGCAAATGAGTTCACAGTCCAAGCCTGAGTAATAAATATTGGGAAATCTATAACCTCAGGATATTTTTAAGAATTAGACATAGATTTGTTCTCCCTCTCCCCTCAGGAAGTCTCCTTTTCTGTTAATTACTTTACGCTATGAAATTTTGTTTCGGTCTAGCTCTGCTTCCTTCTTGCCTAGTTAGATAGATGGCTGATGGAAAACCATTTTAGACTTGAATTTTCTCATTTGACAATTTTCATTTCCTGATATATTACATAATTAACAACTTGTGTGGGCTTCCCTGATATATCAGTTGGTAAAGAATCTACCTGCAATGCAGGAGACCCCAGTTCAATTTCTGGGTTGGGAAGATCTGTGTCCTAATGCTTCATCACTTCAAGTGCATTTGGGAAAAAAATACTCTTGTGCCTACTGAATAATGGCTCAAATGAAAGAACACGATCAAAAGAACGCTTAATTGCCACGTATAAAACACACTGAATATTTATGATTTTAATTGCTACACACCATGTGCATACTAGTTCGGACAATTATATACATCTCTAAAGGTCAAAGGAAAAGGATGACTTTATGCCTTTTTAAACCCATGATGAGCAAGCCCTTTAAATTTTCTATTAACTCGAAATGATAATTTATAGAAATTCTTCAAAGGAAAAAAAGCGTTAGTGTTCTGTGTATGATAACTGGCATTTTTGTGTATTTGTGAAATAGTTAGATGCTTTTGGAGTTAAAAAAAAAAAGGATAGTGACTATTTCTTTGACTTCTTGCATCTTTACTAAAAGGATAGTTTGGAACTAGAAAATGTAGTTCTAGTCCTAAATTTATTGTTTACCGAAACACATGCTAATGTAACAGCATATGAGTAATTAAAGGAAAAATGCCAAACACGTTGCGACAGGCAAAATGCACTTAGCTGTTTGCTTTAACTATGCTACTTTCATTCTGCAGCCTACCCTCTCGGAGACCAAGTAGTTTTGAGAGTGAGGCTAAAAATAGCCAGTCAAGCCTAACAACTAGCTTCTGATTGGCTCGGTGAAAAGGCCACTCAGCCAATGAGAGCTTCTGGGAACAAAAGCAATTCTTTTGTGTGTGAGATGCTCAACCCACGTCAAAACAGCTTCAGGCTGCAGAAATGATTTTGGTTGAGATTTAACAAGGTAATAATGCATTGCAGCTCTCTGAAAGGTTTGAAGCAGAACAAAGGGGGTAGTGAAATCTACAAAACAAATGGAGCGCTCAGGCTTTCAGGAGATGAATCATCCCGGAGCAGAAGCTACACACATTTGCAAACCCAGAAAAGCAAGAGTGCTAGGATTCTTTTTTTTTTTTTTTCCCTTTTCTTTCTTTCTGATATTTTACATTATTTTCCAAGCTTTTTTTTCTGCCCAAGGAAAAAGCAAATCAAAGGCGTTGTGTTCTGACTATGCACAAACGTGTCATTACGCTGATGTTCTGGTAAATAGAAAGTAATTCATTCATGATACCTTTAGATCGCACAAAGAGAAGATAAAAATTTATATGCCACGGACAGTAGGTAGTAAAGCTCTCGAAACTTTGGACTTGGGTTTCTAGGCAGCAAAAATACCTCTTGTTCTCAAAGGCAGTTCTGGATTAATACTGCGATAGCTCTTGGGATAAACACAATAAAGCAAGACTCGAGGCAGAAGCTTTGAGCTTTGAGAGGTTTTGGCCACTGGCAAGGCATTTCGCCTCTAGGGGTCGCTGTTGCACAGCTGACGAACCTGTTTGGCGTCTCCTCTGTTTAATCTTAAATGAAAGGAAAAAATAGGCTTCGTAAGTGCCTTTCAGGTCGGACAAAAGGGAGTGGGGAGTTAGTGTTTGAAACCCTTAAGGATGGTTTATGATCATCAGCATGGGACATGTATCCTGTAGCAATACAGATTACTTCACATGGAACTGAAATGTACAGGACAAATGTACAGAAACCACTGGAAATGTTACATAACATATAGGAACCCATAAGCCATTTCAGGGTTCTAAACTGGCTTTATTAGCAGATAATTCAAGGATAGCGTGAGGCTCCATAGGCTCCAAGCTGTAGGAAATACACGAGGATGCACACTTTAATTTCTTGAATAGAAAACCTGTACAGTTTACTGAGCCCAGAACATTGTTGACAAGGAAACACAGATTGCAAGCATATTATTTGTGCATTTGTTCTTTTTCCAAGAAACCACAGGTTCAGTGCATTTTTGTCTTCAATATAGCTTTTCTGATAAATGATTATTGATTGAAGCCTTAACCTTTATTCTTGGTGTGACACAAAAGACCTAAATAAATCAAACATCACAGTAAAATGGAATTACACTTTTATTATATGGTCAGGTGTAATCAGAGAGCAATATTTCTTTAAAAGTTACCAGTTTAAGGAAATGCATAGTCTAAAAATATTACATTTGCTAATTGCTGGTTTCAACTGCATTTAGGAGCCTAAATAATTCTTTTGCCATAAAACCTGGATGGGAGAAAGGAGGTTTACAGAGAGACATATCTTCTTCTCCTAACAAAGCAAAAACTAGAGAGGTAATATACCATTTTTGCACTCACTTTAAAATAGTCTCTTATGGGGGAAGATCAACCTAGAAATTATATTCCTGAACAATGAAATCCCCAGAGAGCTGTGTATATGTAGCTTTAGCATTCTGTGTCTAGAAAGTACTGTTCCCTTGCAGTGAGGTTTATAGTCTTGGTTTTAACAGGCTCAGAGCCTGTTAAAGAAATTCAGCCCCAACTGTGTAGTTACTACCCAAGAGGGAGTGTCCAGCATGTAGTTTCGAATGGGTGGTTGCAGTGGAAGAGGCTGGCGAGCAGTCTGTGCCTCGTCCCCCTGTGCCTATCAGCTGCTGAGCTCCTCAAGCCCCAGCCCTCACAGCTGTCCCTGTGTCAGGGTGCTCTGTAAGAGGAGAAGAGAAAAGGAGGAAAGCAAAAAATCCTCTCCTGTCTGCCAGTGCAACTCTGACACTGAGGTCAAATGCAGAGTAAATGCCTTCCCTCCTCTTCTTACAGGCCGAAAGATCCCTCACAGAAAGTAAAGCCGCTTTCTTTCCTCAACGTATTATCAATATGAAGCCTTACATGAACGTCTGCATAAAATGTGCTTTTAAAATGTTATTTCCCTCCCTCGTTTCCCTTCTGTTTTGCACCCCCGCCTTCCATTCTAAGGAGTAACAGATTCTGTGGCTCAGGTTCATCTCTTCAGAGAGGAGGGTGGTAAGGCAAGAAGCAGAAGATGGAAAGCCTCTCTGGCTTTGGTTCCCAGGCCTATTCCAATAATTAAGAAGAGACTCTTATTGACAATGGGCCTCAGGGCAGTGGAACCAGAGCCTGGTCCCTGGAGGAAAGTTGGAGAGGTGGGATGACTCCAGAGTTCAACACTAGATACTGGAAACCCCTAGAGTAAGGTGGATACAGGGAATTGTGACTACACCCAGGGTCCCACCTCTTTAGAGAGAGGGACCCACCGGAGAACATTAGGCAGCGTGTGCGAGCCACCAGACCTCAAGGGGACCTCTTGGGTCGTAAGACAAATCAAAAGGGACCATGTTAGCTGGGATGTGACAGTCTCTTCCCTGTGTTCAGGGAGATTTAAACTTCCCCAGTCTCTGACACTACTTTGAGAAGGCTACAAAAATCCTTGACATTATGTTGGAATTGGGTCTTGGAGTTAAAAGTGGGTTAATTTAAGAAAAATAACACAAAGGTCATTTCTTGCATACCTGAGATTTAAACCACACAGAAACTATACTTCATATTTTCTAACGATATTACTGGCTACTTCAGCCGATCTTCAGTGCAGTCCTAATGATATTATTTACTAACGATATTACTTCAGTGCAGTCCTATAAAGGAGTTAGGTGTTTATCATTTAGCATTAATAAAGCAAGTCATTTTCATTTTTGTGTTATTCTTCAAAACATTCACAAGGATTTTTCATTGTTATAATCTCCATTTAATAAACATTTTAACAGGTTTACAAACACTAAGTTGAGGGGTTTGATGATCATTCAGGCTCTCTCTTCTATGCCAGAACAAAATTATATTTGAGATATTCTCCTGGGTAGTTTTTATTTTCAAGTTCACTTTTCAGAATTACCTGTAGCACTTATGTTTTATTGCTCATTTTGGAAACAGAACCACAGGCTCTAGAAGGAGCACTGACTTGGAAGTTAGATCTGAGATTGGTTGTTACGTAAGATCTTAGGATTTATTCAGTTATAGGTGTCAGGGAGAAACTGGTCATGGTTGGGTCACCAGGAGGTAAAGGTCAAAGGATGCAAAAGACAAGAAACCATGGCTGTGCACTGCATGGTCACCAAGACCAAAGCCCCAGCCATTCTACAGGTAACCAAGTTCCTTCTCTGCAATTAGAATTGCTGCTACAAAATCATGTAAGCAACTCAACAGAGAAGTCCACAATTATGACATTATGGATAGACAAAGAATCTAGATACTAAGAAGCACAGCTAGAACTGGAAGAGTGTGTGTCATGCGTGTGTGTTCGTGTTCTCAGTCACTTGGTCATGTCCAACTCTGTGCGACCCCATGGCCTGTAGCCTGCCAGTGTCCTCTGTCCATTGGATTTTCCAGGCAAGAATACTGGAATGGGTTGCCATTTCCTCCTCTAAGAACTGGAAGCAGTAGGTAACAAATCTGAAGTCCATAGAATCACAGGGGTGGCTACATGGTTAGCAGGACACATCTTGACTGGTGGATCTGAGCATCCTTTTCTGTGAAGCCCAGAAGCAGCCTGAGAAGGCTTCTCAACAGTGCCCCATGAAACCACAGGTAATCCATTGTAAATTACAATTTTAGATCTATATAAAGCAAACGAGTCAGGATATCCTACTGGAGAATGAGAATCATGGTTCTAAAGGGTAGGGTAACTATACATCCCACATTTCGCAGAATGGTTCTGGTTTATATCTCTTGTTGCAGTGTTGTTATTAATATCATTCCATTCATTCTCAAAAGTGTTCCAGTATGAACTACAAATTATATCGTCCCTCTATTGGGAAAATATCAAAGCATCTAATTTCTACTTCTGACTGATCATGCAATTTCAGGTTGTATAAAATCAAATCAGTGAAGAAAGCAGACTCCCTGAATATTCCATATAATGGAGACAGCAATTGTCTTATGCATACTTATCCTGTCTGTACAGACTCAGAGCTTCAGATTCGCTTGTAAGGGAAAGTAATACCTGTATCCAAAACTAAAATGGAGTAAGTAGTGACATAAGAGGTACCCGGTGGGTTTTGTATTATTTAGACCAGAGGCTCTGAGAGCTGGAAAATGATATTTCATCTATTAAACGATGTCACTGGATAAATTCCAGGTGTTATTACTATTTGTTTAGCTTCTGTGTTCATTCTCTGAATAGTTACAGGATGCCTAGGTAAAAAGGCAAAGGTCAGGCACATGTCCTGCCATTTCCAGTTTCTTGATCCCATGGCAGACGTCACCAGTTGATCATGGCATTCTTTTCCTCTTAGAACAAGTTCAACATCAGGATCCTCTTCTACAAGAGCTCCTGGCACCCACACCAAGAAAACAGAATCAATACTAGAGCTGAAACTAACTTTCTGTTCATCCCTGGCCTACTGTATGTCAGACACCAAGTCAGGAAACACTAGTAATTGCCATTCTTGGAGGTTCCTCCTCTACTGAAGGAAGGAAGCAACTAGATCATTTGTTGCAGTGGTGGAAGGACTCAGGGTTGCTTGAAAAACAGATACCAATCACATCACTGTCTACTGATGACGGACCTATATATAAAGTTTAGAAGGACTAGAGATGAAACTTTGGGACAGTCCAGGGAAAGCTTTGCAGTTAGAAGTTACATACATTGAAAATTAGAGTACCTAGGAATGATTAGACTAAGAGGGAAGGGATTTCAAAGCAGATGAAACAGCATGTGCAAAGTCTTTGTAGACCAGGAGGAGAGGAAATAGAATGAGGTGGGACATGGAGGCGATGAGGGAGAGGTTGGCATGCTGATACAGAAAGATTTGGTTTTAAGGATTTAGGGCAAAATACAAATTAGAGCACACTGAGTTGTCCATGTTGAAAACAACTCACTAGAATGTAAAGATTCACCAGTTAATTGATAGTTCTGCCTACACATGCATCTATTTTGATGGAATCTTTTTTAAATGAATTAAACAATAAAGAATTTATTAAATCAACTGCTCTCTCCCACCATCACTACCACTTTGGCTTAATGTAGCCGCAGATACAAATTCAATCCTTTCTTGTTTGGTCTTTTGCTTCTTTCTCCTGCAATTCCCATCTTAAGTGAAGAACAGATAGCATTGGCTTCCCTAATACATTAGTCAGGTCTTAATGTTTGTTTCTTGTTTATGTTTTTCCACCTAAGATCAGGTCAACTTTATCTATGATATCTACATTTAAATCTAAAACATGCATTTGCTGAAGACCAAGTCAAAAATCATGATGGCATTTTATTTTAATATGTGGAAGTTTCAGTTAATGATTCCTAACCTCCAAATATTGTTGGAGATGTAACCTGGCAGGCCATAGTCAGTGGGGGTCGCAGGACTTGACTTAGAGAGTAAATAACAACAACCTGTCCGTAAGCCCACAGGCCTTCCAGACCAATCTTCAGAGTACTTAGTCAAGCTCCATTCTTTGGACTCTCTAGTTGTGCTTGCTTTATCCAGTAAAATTTATTTAGCTTTGTGGATTGGATTGCCACTAATTTTAACACATATTTGTCACAATGTGTATCTACCTTTCTTATACAGCTAGCTTTGGGTTCTATGCTACCCATTGCTCTGGTCTACCACCAGAATTACTCAAAATCATCTTCTAGAGCACCTGGAAAACCTCTGTTTATTTCCAATATCCTCAGTTCTATCCCAAGTATCCTGGGATTTTGTCTTTGTTACCTAAAGACTATGTCCTCTTAAGAAATTTTAAAAAATTTGTAGATTATAAATATCCTGAAATAATTGAGTGAACCCCTTTAAGGGCACTATTCATTATTCTGCCCAAGTTTCATCAAAGCACAGTAATTTATAAACCTATCTATACATGTGACACAGTATCATTTGCAGATATAAAGGTAGTTTTTCTCAACATAATATTAAAAGTAAATTATAGTCCATTTTTTTTGTAGAAAGTTGTTTTTTTTCTTTTTTATAGTGCTCTGATGGTTATGACTGATATGAAAACCTCAAAATATTTTGGGTTTGGTTCAGATAAGCATCTGTGACTTTGAATGTTATTCCAAACTCTTGAGTCCATAAATTAAAAATGCATGAGCAAATGGCTTATGCCAGATTTTTACTCTCAGATATAATCAGCTTCAGCAACAAAGCATGAGAATGACAAGTGCAGTGTAAATTGTTCCTGATCCATAGGCAATCTCATGCCTATGAGCAGGTTCTTTCCCAAGAGTTCATGTGTAAGCTGCTTAGAACTCAGAATCAGGTCCTCATTGAAACAGTGCTACAGGGTGGTGAGGTACCTAGCATCAGAGCCTGGCATGGAGTGAGTGCAAAAGCTTCTGATTACCTTCTGCCTTGATCTCTGAGTTGGAGAAGAGTAATAATGTAGTGGATTATTCAACTCTACATGTATTACCTCCTTTTGCAACAACTCATAGATAGGTTTTACTTTCATGCCGAGTTTATGAGAACAAAGAGATCAAGTCATCTACACATAGACTCAGTTGATAGAGGCAGGATTTAGACCCAAGTATTCTGGCTTCAGGGCTAATGTTCTCAACCACTTCTTCCAGAAAGGGTTGGGAGATGGGTAGGATGAGCAGAAGAAGCCACTAGACCAAATGTGTAAGTGAGAGGAGAAGACAATGGGGACAATGAGTTGAGAACAGCTAGCTGCCCAGTGAAGGGTACTCATTTTTTAACAGGGTAGACGTTTTCCTTCATTCTCTTTTCCTATTCCTAATTCCTTTTTAATCTTTTCTATTATTCTTCTTCTATTCCTCAATCTTCCTATTCCTAATTATTTTTTAATCTTTACTATTATTTTCATACTGATGCAAAGAACTGACTCTTGAAAATACCCTGATGTTAGGAAAGACTGAAGGCAGAAGAAGGGGACGACAGAGGATGAGATGGTTGGATGGCATCACTGACTCAAGGCACATGAGTCTGAGTAAATAAACTCTGGGAGTTGGTGATGGACAGGGAGGCCTGGCAGGCTGCAATCCATGGGGTCACAAAGAGTTGGACACGACTGAGCAACTGAACTGAACTGATCCTTGCTTATTGTTTCCCTCCTTTCATTCTTACACTAGTGCAGATTCCATCTACTATTAAAGGCAGAATTGGATTTGGATGGATAAGGCTGACCCCCTGTTTTGGTGTGCCCACGCCTCAGCATTTTCTGAAGACACTAGATTTTTAGTCTGAAACCAGGAAATTCCCTGGCAAACTAGGACTAGGCTGGTGACATAGTGTGTGTGTGGCAGGAAGAAGAGTCTATAGAGAAACAAGGAGGAACAAAATAAGGACCAAAAAGGATTCCTCAGGAGCGACCGTGGGAAACTGCTATGAGCTAAACTGCAAGCAGTTGTTTCAAGTTTTAAACTCAAAGTGCATTGGGAACATTAAGCAGAAGCTCTTAAGTAGTATTTAGACAAGTTAAATTTGGCTTCAACTTAGGTCACAAGGCTTTGAAAGAGTATAGGGCAGAGTGGGAACCAACTTTAATCTGATGAAAGCAACTGGAAAAACAACTCTGTTAAAAGTTTCCTTGTCCCTACAGGAAAGAAATATTCAGATTACTCAATGGCATTTTTTTGTTGTTTTTCTGATTTAGTGATTGAAGGCATAAGTAACATTGCTATTCACTTACGTTTCATACATAAATAGTTTCTGTGATGATTATTAAGTTATATCTTGTTAAGAAACTGTAAAATTCTACGCTATCTACTATGTTCTGGTTTACCTTAAGGTACACCTTTACTAGCTATCACTTGAATTACTGTCCTTATCGTCTTAAAAATATAATTGGTTGAGAGTTTATTTTTTAGTATTTTAAAATATTATTAAATGAATGAAAATTGTTTACCATTTTTGACTTAAATGAGGGCTATCTTTCATGAAAATGAATTTTGAAGAGGTCTACAATGAAAGAAATTCCCAAGTCTGCAAAAATAATAAACTTTGAACTGCTTTATTGATTGTTCAAAGGCCCATATTATATATTTTAAATTTTTTTGAGACTGTATGTTTCAGATAGATAAACTTCCTAGACTACTCTTCATGAAATACTTAAGTTAGAATTATCATGGCATAGTAATGCAGTCTGTCTAGTTAAACCGAAATGTAAAATGCTCATTATTCAAGATTTTTATAATGAAAATTCTATAATATTTCGAATAACAAAGGTGAACCTTCTATTATTTTCTCCCTTTTGTCACTAACAAGAAAACAAAGAATAAGATTTTTTAAAAAATCTATGCAATACCCTCAACTCAAACCTTGGTTAATATATCAGTCAATTTTGGGTGAAATAACAAACAATTCTAAAGTATCAGTGACATGGCATAAACATTTAGTTTCTGTTTATGCAACATGAGTGAAGTGAAGTGAAGTGAGGTCGCTCAGTTGTGTCCTACTCTTTGCGACCCTGTGGTCTGTAGCCTACCATCCTACCTTCTCCATCCAGGCAAGAATACTGGAGTGGGTTGCCATTTCCTTCTCCAGGGGATCTTCCCCATGCAGGGACTGAACCTGGGTCTCCCACATTGCAGGGAGACGCTTTAACCTCTGGCCACCAGGGAGTACTAGGGCTCAACTGGATCTTGTTACTGCACATCTTATCATTCAAGACTGAAAAAGCAGCTGCTTTCTGGAACTTGCTATTTTCATGACAAAGGGGAGGAACCCAAGTGTGAACTGAGTTTGATGCAAACACCTGGGGTCACATATTATATCACCCTAACCTATGTGAAAAACAAAACAAACAAAAAAAACCCCACACAACTCCTGAGTTTCTTCTTTATTCTCACATTATTACCACACTCACACATTTTTGCAACAGCTGGGTGGGGAGTTTCCACCCACCAAGCGATTCTGAGTTTGGTGTTCTACAATTTGACTCAGTTCTGACGGCATCTACCTTTAGATCGAGTCCACGGCTTAAGGGCTTCGTCTCACAAGACTGCCCTCACCCCTTCAGATGACTGCAAGTCCAGGTTGCCACCTGCGCTAACAGATAGGCACTGAATCAGGCTCCCAAAACTCCCTCCTCACATTCAGCTACTCACAGAACTCAGGAAAACAGTTACTGTTTGCGTTTATTATATAAGGACTTGGCAAAACATGCAGATGAACACCCAGATGGAAAAGATACATAAGACAAGGTGTGGAAAGAGAGGCAGTGAGCTCCCTGAAGCTCCCTGAAGCTCTCTAGATCCTGCACAGTACTTTGGGGATTTTTTGGCAGCTTGATCACATAGGCATGCTTGATCATTAACTCCATTTCTAACCCCGCTCTCTTCTGTAGAATGTGAGGATTAATGAATCTGAAGATTTCAAGCTTCTAATCATGAGTCGGCCTTTCTGCTGACCAGCTCCCCCACTGAGGAGTCTCCTAAGACTCCTCTGTTAAAACATGGGCTTCCCTGGTGGTTCAGAGGGTAAAGAATCTGCCTGCAATGTGGGCAATCCCTGGATTGGGAAGATGCCTTGGAGAAGAATGGCAACCCACTCCAGTATTCTTTCCTGGAGAATGCCATGGACAGAGGAGCCCTTCAGGCTACAGTCCACAGGGTTGCAAAGAGTGGGACATGACTTAGCAACTAGCACTTAGAACAAAATATGCAAAATCACCTGGCAAATTTCAAGGGATTTCAGTTCAGTTCAGTCGCTCAGTCGTGTCCAACTCTTTGCGAGCTCATAGGAACTCTATATTAGGAACTATGGTCAAAGGCCAAATATTAAAGCAAAAGATGTTCCTGGGTGCATTCTTATTACTTAGGAAATTAAAAGAATTGTGCCAGGAACTGAGGGCAGAGACTAATATGTGTATATATATATATATATATATATATATAT
>SJYC01097576.1:0-51889 GCA_006408675.1 Madoqua kirkii
CCTTACCCCTCCCGCCCCCCCCACCCCCCTAGCAAACAGTTATCTATTTTCTCCTCAGATCTACCATCCCAATTGTTCAGCTGGGGACATTACTAGGCCACTTCTCTTGTCCTAAATAAATAAATTAGCTCTGCAGAAGTGAACAGATGGAGGAAAATTTCAAAGCAGCACGTGGGCGTTTCAGGCTCAAATCCCATCAACAGATAACAGGATTTATAACAGCCACTCCCACACAGAGCTTTGGAAATTTTAAACTTGTGTGTCATAAGATAGGGCTTCCCCTCCCCCGAACTATCTGCAAGTCCACACTGCCACCCAAGAAGTGTGGTAGGGGCTACAGGAGTGGAAAGGAAACCCAAAGTGGGCAGCACTGGGTGTGGTCATTTATATTGCTTCTTGGTTCTCTCTTTTTCTCCCAGGCATACATGCCTGCATGCTAAGTTGCTTCAGTCGTGTCTGACTCTATGCGACCCCACAGACTGTAGCCTGCTAGGCTCGTCTGTGTGTGGGATCCTCCAGGCAAGAATACTGGAGTGGGTTGCCATGCTCTCCTCCAGGGGATCTTTCCCACCCAAAGATGGAACCTGTGTCGCTTATGTCTCCTGCATTGGCAGATGGATTCTTTAACATTAGTGCCACCTGAGAAGCCCTTTCTCCCAGGGGCACTGTACAATTTCCAGAGAAGCAGTGGGTTGATTGTGGTAAATTGGAACCCTCACCTTGACTCAAGGGAAAGAAGACTACAAGCATGGATGCTCTTCATAACCCAGAGCACATGGCCACCTTGTTTCAACAAAACAAGAGAACATAGACTCAGGTTAATGTCGAAATATTCAGAGGCACTGCCTGGCACTCTAGGGAAAGTATCAGCACAGTGGAGAAACCATGTAGTGAGCAAAACAGGAGGATTATTCTGGGACATCCAGGAAAGGATTCTCTGAGTCACTCCGAAGTAGTAATAGATGGAGAAGACCTCGAGAATCTTTGGCTGGACTGGGAAGGGTGTAGGGCTGTGTTCATGGAGGGGGCCCTTGACTAGAAGCCATTATTAGTGAGACCCACATTATATGACTTTCCCCTTGGAAGTGATAACAGTAGAAACCTAAATCACGCTACTCATTAGTATTAGAATGGAAAGAAGGGCTCTCAATTTCTTCATTGACTATCCAGAAACTAGAGATACTCAAGGGATTAAAATCCATAATGGACATGACTCATCGCTGAAGGAAATCTTTAGGGTTCCCTCTAGCTCCTGGTCTGGGCACAGCCTCATAGTTTCATGCATGGCCCATTGAATCACTGCCCCCAGAAATGCAGAGACAAGTGAAACAGCTTTATGGCCAACTCAGGTGGCAACTAGAGCGCAATAACTGGGACTTGGGCACATCCTAAAACCCAGTAAAAATAGCATCCCCGGCACACAGTCATACAAATGACTGCAAACGCATCCCTCCTATTTCAGCTTCACTTTCCTCAAAGAAATCTTCCTTGACTTCCCCAACTTTGAGGTCTGCCTGTTAAACATTCCCACAGCACCCAGAATTCCTTTACAGCATTTCTCATACCTGTAATCATACATCTAATAATCATAATTATATGTTTAATGTCTGTTTTTCCTGCTAGATTGAGCTCTGTGATAGTTGAAAGCATGGCTATTTTCCTGTTTTATCCCTAGAGCATTAAAATTGCATGCCAATTAATTCTGGACTAATAGTCAAGAATAGTGCAGGCATTATTTATTAAATAGAGGACCCAATGAATAACTGATAGAATCAATAATCAACAGCATTTCATGACAGAGGAGAGATTATGAGATTCTTTCAAATAGGAGAACACTTTGTGTAAAGCAATATGATACACACCCTCGGTCACATGAGGTCCAAAACATGTAACAGAATTTGGTTGGACTGGATGGAGATATTGACCTTGAAAAAGTCCCATAAGAAGCCTCAGTCGAAGGGCATGCATGTGCTGTGCTAAGTCCTTTCAGCCATATTCAATTCTTTGCAATCCTATGGACTGTAGCCCACCAGGCTCCTCTGTCCATAGGGGTTCTCCAGGCAAGAATCCTGGAGCAGTTTGCCATGCCTCCTCCAGGGGATCTTCCCAACCCAGGGACTGAATGTGCATCTCTTCCATCCTTTGCATTGGCAGGCAGGTTCTTTACCACTAGCACCACCTGGGAAGCCCTCAGTTGAAAATAATGAGCCAAAAACCCAACTTCGGTGGTTGTCAAATGCACATTTCTCCAATTTGGTGTTTCTTCAGCAGCTCAAGATAAGCAAAAAATGTCTATCATAATTGGTTTGCAGAACTGGATACCACAAGAGAATTAAGGTATCAACTTTAGCAAACTTCATCTGTAGTTTTAAGAAACCTAATGGTATTATTCAAGAATTCAGAATGTGTAAGTGACATAGAATTCTAAGGACACAGGAATCCTGAAAAGAAATCTTCACTCCACCCCAACGCATATACATACTATTTGCCAAGCTATTCTGTTACTAAAAGTGATTGTAGTGAGAGCCCTATATTCATTACATAACCTTGACTTTCTACTTGAATTTAGGTAAAATCAATCAGAGTCCTCCCTGGACACAGATGGATGATGGAACCATCCACACATATTAATCTCATTGAGTTAAGAGAGGTTCTTGTGTTTAAGAGGAAATATTTGAATTTTCTCAATCTCTCACATTTCCTCAGTGACAGTCTTAGGACCAGGTATCAATGTCTTGGGTTCTGACGGCTGAAAGCATCCTGGAAGCATAGGATTTTTTACGCAGGTTTAACAACAAGCTTGACTGGTCCCATTTTAGTCCTTATACACTCTCCAGGGTTCTCCTATTATGCTATTTCTTGGAAGAGAGACCTCCAAGAAAGACTAGAGTACTCTACTATCTTAGAGAGTGGGGTGAGCTGTGAAATTATGAGAATTTGTGGGTTTGGACATAAACAAAACCTTATTTTACTTGTATAGCTAACTCTCAAGGAGGAAATTGTAGATTGTGAAACATTTTTCTGAAAAGAGAAATTTAACCTGGTTTATATTACTATAGCCAGTAAAATCATACAGAGGAGTTTAGTTATTAGGGAGTAAATTCAATTTCCTATAACAGGGTTTATAAGTTTAAAGGAAGAAACATCATTTTCTTTAATAACTACTTTTAAAGAAACACAGAGGATAACACAGGATAATGATTACAGGTTCCAATCTTGAGTGATAATTATCCAAAAATAAAGAACCTCTAAATGAGAGGCCAGATCTTTTTTCCCCTTCTATTTGCTATGAAGTGATGGGACCAGATGTCACGATCTAATTTTTTTGAATGTTGAATTTTAAGTCAGCTTTCTCACTCTCGTCTTCTACCCTCATCAAGAAGCTTTTTGGTTCCTCTTCACTCTTTGCTGTTAAGAGTGGTAGCATCTGCATATCTGAGGGTGATATTTCTCCCAGCAATCTTGATTCCAGTTTGTGATTCATCCAGCCTTGGCATTTCACATGATGTGCTTTTCATGTAGAGGCTTCCCAGGTGGTGCTCGTGGTGAACAGCCTGCCTGCCAATGCATGAGACTTAAAAGATGCAGGTTAGATCCCTGGGGTTGGAAGATGCCCTGGAGGAGGAGACGGCAACCCACTCCAGTGTTCTTGCCTGGAGAATCCCATGCACAGAGAAGCCTGGTGGGCTATGGTCCATAGAGTCACAAAGAGTTCGATGTGACTGAAGTGACTTAGCATGCATGCACTATGCACATAAGCTAAATAAGCAGGGTGACAGTATACAGCCTTGATGTACTCCTTTCCCAGTTTTGAACCAGTCTATTGTTCCATGTCTGGTTCTAACTGTTGCTTCTTGATCTGTATACAGGTTTCTCAAGAGGCACGTAAGGTCATCTTGTATTCTCATCTCTTTAAGAATGTTCCACATTTCTTTGTGATCCACACAGTCAAAGGATTTGGAGTAATCAATGAAGCAGAAGTAGATATTTTTCTGGAATTCCCTACCTTTCTCTGTGATCCAACAAATGTTGACAATTTGATCTCTTGTTTCTCTGCCTTTTCTAAATCTAGTGTGTCCATCTGAATGTTTTCGGTTCATGTACTGATGAAGCCTAGCTTGAAGGATTTTGAGCATAACCTTACTGGCATGTGAAATGACTGCAATTGCACAGTAGCTTGAGCATTCTTTGGCATCGCCTTTCTTTGGGACGAGAATGAAAACTAACCTTTTCTGGTCCTGTGGTCACTGCTGAGTTTTCCAAATTTGTTGACATATTGAGTGCTGCACTTTAATAGCATCATCTTTTCAGATTTGAAATAGCTCAGCTGGAATTCCATCATGTCCACTAGCTTTGTTCATGGAAATGTTTCCTAAGGCCCACTTGACTTAGGATGTCTGGCTCTAGGTCAGTAACCACACCATCATAGTTATCCAGGTGTGTATACAGAGTATTCTTGCTACCTCTTCTTAATCTCTTCTGCTTCTGTTTGGTCCTTACCATTTCTGTCCTTTATTGTGCCCATCCTTGCATGAAATTTTCCCTTGATATCTACAAGTATCTTGAAGAGATCCTTGGTCTTTCCCATTCTACTGTGTGTGTGTGTGTGTGTGTGTGTGTGTATTGCATTGTTCATTTAAGAAGGTCTTCTTGTCCCTCCTTGCTAGTCTCTGAAGTTCTGCATTCAGTTGGGTATATCTTTGCCTTTGTCTTTGACTTTTCTTCTTTCCTTAGGAATTCCTAAGGCTCCTCAGACAAGCACTTTTCCTTCTTGCATTTCTTTTTCTTTAGGATGGTTTTGGTCATTGCCTCCTGTACAATGTCACGAACCTCTGTCCATAGTTCTTCAGGCAATCTACCTACCACATCTAATCCCTTGAATCTATTTGTCACCTCACTGTATAATCATAAGGGATTTGATTTAGGTCATACCTGAATGACCTAGTGGTTTTTCCTATTTTCTTCAATTTAGGCCTGAATTTTGCAATAAAGAGTTCATGATCTGAGCCACAGTCAGCTCCAGGTCTTGTTTTTGCTGACTGTATAGAGTGCCTCATCTTCAGCTTCAAAGAACATAATCAATCAGATTTCAGTACTGACCATCTGGTGATGTCTGTGTGTAGAGTCATCTCTTGGGTTGTCGGGAAAGGGTGTTTGCCATGACCAGCATGTTCTCTTGACAAAACTCTGTTAGCCTTTGCCCTGCTTTATTTCGTACTCCAAGATCAAACTTGCCTGTTATTTCGGTTATCTCTTGCCTTTCTACTTTTGCATTTCAATCCCCTATGATGGAAAGGACATTGTTTTTTAGTGTTAGTTCTAGAAGGTGTTTTAGGTCTTCATAGAACTGATCAACTTCAGCTTCTTTGGCATCAGTGGCTGGGCCATAGTCTTGGATTACTGTGATATTGAATGGTTTGTCTTGGAAACGAACGGAGATCTTTCTGTAGTTTTTGAGGCAGCACCCAAGTACTGCATTTCAGATTCTTTTGTTGACTATGAGGGCTACGCCATTTCTTCTAAGGGATTCTTGCCCACAGTAGTAAATATCACGGTCATCTGAATTAAATTCACCCATTCCTGTCCATTTTAGTTCACTGATAGGATCTTAAGACGTCAATGTTCAAATAGGTTCATCAGTACCATTTTTCTAGATTTCACGTTACTTGCTTTATTTTATTAAAAAAAATTTTTTTCCTGAGCTGCATGGAATGCTGGATCTAAGTTCCCTGACCAGGGATCAAACTCACACCCCCTGTAGTAGAAGCATGGAGCTTAACCACTGGACCACCAGGAAGTCCCTCTGCCTTTTTTTCATTGCATTTTATGAATCACTGAATATAAGCCTGCTTAATGTAATCCTTCTTATCTCTCTGAGATATGGAATTAATTACCTGCACTCTGAATTCTTGAGTCAGATTTATCAACAAAGTTTATTCTGTTTCATGGTTTGACCCCATCAAAACCATCATAATCTTATTTCTTTCCATTTTAACCAAGACTGTAATAATGTAATTTTAGGTTTGCCATTTTTAATTTTTACAGGCTAGTTTTAATTTAGGAAATAAAGGAGAGCTGATAATATTTACATCCCACTGGCTATTGAACAGTCCATACCTGTTATTTTAAATATAAGTGTAACATTGTATTTTCCACTTATCAGCCCTTGTACCATGACTCTGCAGGAAAGCCCTTGTCCTACTACCAAAATGGCATCTGGAGAGCCAAGGAAAGAGACTAAGCTGCCAGTGATGGTCTATGAGTGCTGTGTTGGGTAGGAGAGGAAAAATACATTTTAAGTATCGGGCTATGTTTTACTCCAGAAAAAATTATTATAAGACAAAGGCCCTGGACCCTAATTAACACTCTGCTGTATTTTAAGGTATCGGCTGAATCACCCTGTCTCTCTCTGCTGCTGCTAAATCACTTCAGTCATGTCCGACTCTGTGATCCCATAGACAGCAGCCCACCAGGCTCCTCTGTCCCTGGGATTCTCTAGGCAAGAACACTGAAGTGTGTTGCCATTTCCTTCTCCAATGCATGGAAGTGAAAAGTGAAAGTGAAGTCGCTTAGTTATTTCCACACCTTGACATATACTAGTATATTAAAGGCTATGAGGAGTCCTACCGGTGACAGTCCTATTTACTTTGTTCTACCATGTATCGCTGATGGAAACTGGTCAGAGAATGTATTTTATATGTGTACCCCAAGTATAGCCATAGAATCTAGAAGCAGATTTGGGAAACAATGGTCGAAGAGAAAAAGTCAACTTCATGGATTTGGGAAATTATTTATTTGTTAATTCCAGCAGCCTCTCATCTCACTCTAGAAAAGGGTGGAAAGACCATTGGTGTAGCCTTTACTGATACTAAATCACTTTTGTGGGTGTTGCAGAATCCGGGGTGTCCAGAGTTTAGGGAGAGGCATAAACATCATCATTATGGATGGTGAGGTTAGAGGGCAGAAAGAAATCATTTTGCATCAGAAATCATTTGGGGCCGTCTTGCTCCTCATCTCTCCTGTACTGGGCCAAAGTCTGTACCATTCACAGGCAAGAAGCCTGCCTGTGTCAGATTATCTCATACTCCAGGTGTGGAGAAGCATGGGCATCTGGAGGGCAAGCAGCCCCACCAGAGATCCGAGAGTATGGCCTGAGCCACACACATGTGCAGCCATTCTTATCCATCTCCCCAGCTCACAGACTGGCAGGAGTGACTAGGAATGGGAACATACACATCTGAGTGGTACTTCTGGCTAGAGCTTAGCATTGGAGTTCCTATTTTGGGCCAAGGATACAAAGTCCCTCAAGGAGCTTACATCTAGTGGGAGAGGAAGACCCACAAGCCACTGCAGCATTCCATCATGGCGGCCAGACCTGATGTGTGATGCTCTCCAGGAGACCTCTTAAGATCCTGAGTCAGTAAAATGAGAAGCCACGCTCTCAGAAGGCAGAGAGAGTGGGACCAAGGTAGGAAAGTGACAGGAACATACGGAAACTTTCAAACAAGGTCTGGAGAAGGAATTTCAGTTCAATTCACGACGTGGACTGAGACCTTAGGAGGTTAAATGTAAGCTACAGATTTATGCAGTAGAAAATTAACAAATCTGCAGAGCAGAATTAAACCCACTCAGGAAAAGAACAGAACACTTAACAAGTAATTCTAAACATCTGAATGAAGCAGCAATTTCTTGTTGATCTGATCAGAACAGAAAGACTTTTTAAAGGGAAAATAATTAAATGATGGAAAGGCTGTGGGAGCTTGGCTGTGTCCCACTCTGCCGATGGGTTTGAACATTGCTGTGACATTTCTGCATGCCACATGAGCCTCCAGAATGCTGTTACCTTTTGACCAGATGGTGTCATTTCTCAAAATCTGTCTAAAGGAATAATCAGAAGTGGAGAAGAAAAAGCTTTATGAACAAAGATATTCGTGCAATATAATTTATAATACTGAAACAATGGGAGCCATCTAAATGTTCAACAAGGTGGGTAGTAGATTAACCCCCTCATACAACAGAGTATTTTACAGAATGTAAAACGATACTTACAAAGGTGTTTTTTAGTAATAAAATTCTTTTGATACAGAATTAAATGAAAAATGCATAAGTGTTTGTAGAGAATTATCTTTACCACTTATAAAAATGTATAATGTTATAATGTTACAAATATATGCATGTGCATGGTGGGATGATGAGTAATTTTAAGGTTTTTTTTCTAGTATGCACTTTCCAGATTTTCTACGATGATCATATACCATATTTTTAATCTGCTTATTTGAGCCACTTTAGCATTCCAGAGAAGGGAAAGAACATTAGCCTGGAGTAATTGGAAGATGCTTCCTGAGAGAGCAGAACGCTGAGAGAGGCTCTCTGTGAAATGTCCAGCACTGCTTTTAGAGGTAGATCAGGTGGGCTTACTCTTCCCACTCGACAGCTGGGGAGCCTAAGACCTGTGGGTACGGCCTCACTCAAGGTCACTCCTGGAATCAGCAGTCAGGATGAGAACCCACGGCCGGATTCCAGGCACGTGGGTTTTTCATTAGGCCCAGCTGCCTGGTAATAGAGGAGCCTGTGGGCATCTGCTCATTATCTCTCAGCCCTCGCCCTCTGATTACCAGAAGTGAATTTTTTATCTGGTGTGACTCTTCAGAAGCGAGCCTGGGCCAGCTGCCCCTGGCCAGGCTGCCTTGCTCACTCGCATCTCTGAATCACGGAGATGCAGTTTGGAGCTGTCAGCCTTTGGGAGTGCGCTCACCTGGGTTCACTAAGAGTCGCCTCCAGTTTAATGAACACAGAACAGGTAACATGCTCTGCCTGTCAGCAGTGTCCCAAGCTTGGGGGGCTCTGCAGCCCTGAAGGGTCTTCCAAAAGCAGTTATCATTTGAGCAAAACTTAATGAGAACATGCTGTCTGGGTTCTTTGAGGATTTCCTGAGGGAAAGCAGCAGCAAGGCTGGTACCAGGAAGCAGAATGTGGAGTGAAACAGCCTACAGAGAAAGAGCGGTGACTCGGTGTCGAGAACAGGAACTTCAGTGTCAGACAGACTTGGCTTTGAGTCTTGCCTCAGCCTCCCAGCTGAGGTTCCTTGACCAAGTCACTGAATCTCAGCCTCAATTTTCCTCATCTGTCAAGTGAGCATGATGATACCAACGTCACAAGGATTATTAAACAATCTGGCAATGATGTTCCACAAAGTGTTATTATGACTAGTGACAATGATGATTTTAAAATAAACTTGACTATTTACCTTTAAATTCCCAAGTGGCATTAGTGGTAAAGAACCCGCCTGCTAATGCAGGAGATATAAGAGATACAGGTTTGATCCCTATGAGATCCTAGGCAGATTAATAAGAAGTCCAGGGGTCCCCAAGGAGAGCGGGGGTCTGGAATTCTCAATGAAGAAGAATGGACAAACTTTTTTTCCCCTCTACATTCCTTAGGATTATATAACAATAATGTATCCTGCTTGAGGACAGTCTAAAACCTTCTGGCTAATCCTGTTATCTTAAAATGTAAATTATGGGCGTAGGTCTAGTGAGGTCTTTACAACCTCCAGACATTCTTTTAATTCATTGTAAAAACTAATTGGAGAGTGTATAACTCCGTTGCTAACACTAGCAAGGAGGTACTCTTTCTGCCCCCTTCTGATGTCTATGTCAGAAGCTTTCTCTGTCCCTTTTATAATTGAATAAAACTCAATTGCACAAAAGCTCTGAGTGATCAAGCCTCATCTCTGGCCCCAGATTGAATTCTTCTCTGGAGGCCAAGAATCCCGATGTCTTTTCCTGGTTCAGCAACAACCTTTCATCTTGGGGGCTCATCCAGGATTCTTCAGGACAAGGTAAGGATGCCTGGAGCTTTAATTCTTTGTTCTCCTAATGAACATGTTTTCTGCTGTACTTTACTAACTCTTGGAGAAGGAAATGGCAACCCACTCCAGTACTCTTGCCTGGAGAATCCCATGGAGGGAGGAGCCTGGTAGGCTATAGTTCATGGGGTGGCAAAGAGTTGGACACGACTGAGCGACTTCACTTTACTAACTCTATGGTGTGCTTGTGTGAATGAATGACATGCCCTTCGCGAAGCAAGTGAGGAGCCCCTGTGGTTCCTTGGTGACCTCATATGACTTATGGCAGAAACCTGTCAGGGGTTTATACCGACCTGCCAATGCCAAGAGGCACCCAACGTCTGCTTTGGGGACCAACCAGAAATGGGAAAAGCGTGTGGACCGAACTCTGCTTTCTCGGTCAAACTTTTCGGTCTCTTTGACCATTTCATAACTCCTTGAGAATTAGAAGTATTATCCTAATCTGTTGGATCATAGACTTTCAGGGGACTTGTGATCTATGCTGTTACTGTGTTCTATGATTTAGGTCCCAAACTTAGATTGGTAGTCAGGAAGCGCCTAACCTTGCTAGGAATCGAAAGTTCAGAAGTTAGACGGAGCTCTAGCTACCAGAGCATCTCTGAGGTTAAAGGTTACTCAGATTGGAACTGCAATGGGTTTTTTTTTCCCCCCTTTGGTAGCGCTGGCTCTTCGTGGACCAGAGGAGGCTCTTATACTGGTGTGGTGATGCTTGGAAGGAACTTTTCAGTTTTATGTTCGTATCAGTCTTATTGTGGTCAGGAGTATACTCAGGGTCGTGCACAGGCACTCAGGTGACGAATGTTCCCCCCAGCAGTCTTAGCTTGGGAAACATTTCCGAGGTTACTCTGATTGCACCCTGGGTGGCATCAGAGGCAAGCAAGGTTTTAATGGTGAGGAGCTGGATGTCAGTCAGGGAAGTCACCAGGTCTACCCCTGGTGCATCCCCACCCCATCTCGATGGTAGAACCGGGAGGGATGAGTATGGCACCTGCATCGGTAAAGGACAGACTAAGTCCAAGCAGGAAAGAAAAGCTTTGGTGTAAAGTCTGTCTACACCCCATCTAGAGCAAGGAGGGATGCTCCCAGTAGAAAGATGGCACTGGTCACTTTTTTTCTCTCTTACAGATGGGAGCTAACAATTCCAGCCTCATTCCTTTAAACTGTATCCTGAAAAACTGAGATAAATTTGATCCCCAGGGCTTAAATAAGACACATCTGGTCTTCCTATGTGATACTGCATGGCCACGGTGCCTACTGGAGGATGGCAAACGGTGGCTGGTTGGAGGGTCTCTTGAGTATAATACTGTTTTACAATTAGACTGGTTCTGTAGAAAACAAGGGAAATGGGTAGAAGTGGCATATGTGTTGCCCTTTTTCTCTCTGTGAAATATGCCAGACTTATGTCCTAAGGGTATAGATTTGGGTGTGACACCTTCAGCTCCCTCCTGTCCTACTTTTCCCCCTTACCAGGGGCTCCAAACCGCGCAAACTGGAAGTCAGAGAATGCCTCCAAGAAGGGTTGCCTTGGTCTCAGTAAAAACCCAAACTGCGATTCAAACTGCCCAAGTAGAGGTCCAGACAACTCCTGTCTCAGTACAACTTCAGACTACTCTGGTTTCAATAGAAACTCAGACCATCAAAGTAAGAGATGCAATGGAGGACAGGAGACAAAGAGATAAAGTAAAGCAGGTTTCTCCAAACTATCCCTGGGATCATATGCACAGAGCAGCCAGAGAGACTGAGGAACAGCCACACTTGCCTCTTCATGAAGCACCCATTGGGAGAAATTATCAGTCTTTGAGAGTTAATAAGCCTTTTTCTTATCAAGAAATACAAAGAGTCAAGGAGGATCTGGGAGACAATTTAGGGGACCCAGAAAAATATGTTAGAACTTTTAAATGTGTTACTCTGCTTTATGACCTTCTTTGGAAGGATGTGATGTATATCTTGGGACAAACGCTGACTCCTGACTCAAAAAGGTGAGTTTTGGGAAAAGCAGTTGCTTATGGAGATGAATGGCTTGGTAATGAATCAGCAGGGAAGAGGGAGGACAAGATAGCCACCCTCCCCACTGGGAATCAGGTGGCCCCAACTATAGAACCAGACTGGGACTACAGTACAGCTAAAGGAAGATGGGATCAGAGACATTTTGTCAGATGTATTCTTGAAGGACTCAGGCAGGTGTGTGCTAAGCCTTTAAACTATGGCAAATTGGCAAACATAGAACAGGAGAAGGAAGCTCCTGGTAAATTCCTAGATAGACTGAGAGAAGCCCTTTGCAGATTCACTGAGATTGATCCCAAAACTGAAGAGGGAAAAGTGATCTTAAAAGATAGATTTCTCACTCAGTCGGCTCCAGATATCTGCTGTAAGCTATTAAAATGGGAGTATGGACCAAATCAGTCTTTAGATACCAGTCTGTTACAGTTGGCTCAGACAGTCTATTATGGTAGGGAATACGAAGAAAAGAAAGGCGGAAAAAATGGCTGTAAGAACCATTCTTAAAAAGCCTGAGAAAAATGCCCAGAGGGACTCAGGTAAAAAGGGATGGGCTTGCTATCCCAGTGGAAAGGAGGGACACCTCAAGTAGGATTGCCTTCAGGCATCTAAGCACACCCCCTCCTCCCTTCCCCGGCTCCATGTCGGGTCTGCAAAGGACCTCACTAGAAGAGAGACTGCCCCCAGAGGCATAGGTATCAGGGGTAGGACTCTCCAGACAATCAGGACTGCAGTTGCCCTGGGGTCCCCACACAAGCTCCCATCCCAATTACACCTGAAGAACCCCGGGTATTAATAACTGTGGGGGGCCAATCCATCAATTTCCTTTTAGACACTAGCGCAGCTTACTCTGTGCTTACTGAAGCCCCTGGCCCATTCTCTTCCCATTCCACTTCTGTTAATGAGATTGTCTGGATGAGCCAAAAGGTATTATTTCAGTTCTTCTGTAAGTTGTGACTTACTCTGTGCTATTTTCCCATGAGTTTCTGACCATGCCAGAGTCTCCCTCACCCCCTTTGGAAAGGGATGTAATGAGCAAGGTCCATGCCTCTGTTTTCACGAATATGGAGCCTTCCCTTTCTCTCCCTTTAATTGAACAAAATGTAAATCCTAGAGTATGGGCCGATGAAAAATCTGTGGGTCAAGCACAAAATGCTATTCCTGTAGTTGTCAAGCTCAAAGACCTACACTTATTTCCATGGAAGAAGCAGTAACCACTGAAACCTGAGGTTAAGGAAGGGTTAAAACCCATCACCCAAAATTTAAAGGAGCAGGGACTATTAATTCCCTGTAGCAGTCCATGCAACTCTCCTATTTTGGGTATAAAGAAATCAAATGGCAAATGGAGACTAGTTCAAGATTTACAAATGATAAATGAGGCTGTAGTTCCTTTACACCCCATGGTGCCTAATCCTTATACTTTATTGTCTGAAATTCCTGAACAAGCCAAATATTTTTCAGTAATTGATTTAAAAGATGCCTTCTATTCAGTGCCTTTGGCAGAGGAAAGTCAATTTCCATTTGCCTTTGAAGATCTTACGCAGCCAGCTTCTCAGTTAACCTGTACAGTCTTGCCCCAGGGATTTCATGACAGTCCTCAGTTATTTGGACAAAGTTTGTCACGGAATCTACAAAACTTTGATAATTCCCAAGCAGTGGTGTTACAATATGTAGATGATATTTTGCTCTGTGCTGAGACAGAGGAAGCTTGTTCATGAGCCTCAGATTTCTTAAACTTTTTGGCAGGCTGTGGTTATAAGGCATCAAGAGAAAAGGCTTAGCTGTGTAAACAATCTGTTTGATATCTGGGCTTAATCATATCAGAAGGGACTAGGGCCATAGGCCCTGAGAGAATTAAACCTATACTAAATCATCCCTTACCTATGACTTTAAGGCAATTGAGACGATTTTTGGGAATCACAGGCCACTGTTGCATTGGATTCTGGGTTATGGGGAACTTGCTCAGCTTTTATATAAACTTATAGCTGAGACTCATCAGCAGATGGTCAACACCAAAATCAGTTTGATCATATTCTTTGCAGCCAAAGATGGAGAAGCTCTATACAGTCAGCAAAAACAAGACTGGGAGCTGACTGTGGCTCAGATCATGAACTCCATATTGCCAAATTCAGACTTATATTGAAGAGAGTAGGGAAAACCACTAGACCATTCAGGTATGACCTAAATCAAATCCCTTATGATTATACAGTGGAACTGAGAAATAGATTTAAAGGACTAGATCTGATAGAGTGTCTGATGAACTATGGACATAGGTTCAGGACATTGTACAGGAGACAGGGATCAAGACCATCCCCATGGAAAAGAAATGTAAAAAAGCAAAATGGCTGTCTGGGGAGGCCTTACAAATAGCTGTGAAAAGAAGAGAAGCAAAAAGCAAAGGAGAAAAGGAAAGATATAAGCATCTGAATGCAGAGTTCCAAAGAAAAGCAAGAAGAGATTTTTTAAAAAAGCCTTCCTCAGTGATCAATGCAAAAAAATAGAGGAAAACAACAGAATGGGAAAGACTAGAGATCTCTTCAAGAAAATTAGAGATACCAAGGGAGAGTTGGACTGAGCACCCAAGCATTGATGCTTTTGAACTGTGGTGTTGGAGAAGACTCTTGAGAGTCCCTTGGACTGCAAGGAGATCCAACCAGTCCATTCTGAAGAAGATCATTCCTGGTTGTTCTTTGGAAGAAATGATGCTAAAGCTGAAACTTTGGTCACCTCATGGGAAGAGTTGACTCATTGGAAAAGACTCTGATGCTGGGAGGCACGGGGGGCAGGAGGAGAAGGGGATGACAGAGGATGAGATGGCTGTATGGCATCACTGACTCTCTGGATGTGAGTCTGAGTAAACTCCAGGGGTTGGTCATGAACAAGGTGGCCTGGTGTGCTGCAATTCATGGGGTCGCAAAGAGTCAGACACAACCGAGTGCCTGAACTGAACTGATAGAGACTCAGCAGGGCCAAGCCAACAAACTGATTTGGTCTCCAGATAGTCAAAAGACTTTTAAGGTTCTTCAGACTACTCTTCTGCAAGCTCCCACTTTGAGCTTGCCCACAGGGTCAGAATTTAATTAGTTTGTACTGAAAGAAAGGGTATGGCCTTGGAAGTTTTGACACAACCCCGAGGGCCTCACCAGCAGCCCATTGCTTATCTAAGCAGAGAATTAGATGTAATTCACGCGGGTGGCCTCACTATCTAAGAGTAATTGGAGCAACGGCTTATTAACACCTGAAGCTTTAAAAATAATGGATGAAACCTTACTGTACTGATGTCTCATGATGTGAGTGGAATCTTAAATTCTAGGGTTAATATTTGGTTAGAAGGACCAGTAACCCTTACAAGTCTGCGGAAATTTAGATCCTGCCACTTTCCTTCCTGAGAACGAAAATGAAACACCTGATCTCGATTGTTCCCAATTTCTAAGTTTAAACTATGCAGCTCAGGAAGATCTAAGGGATACCCCATTAGACAATCCTGACATGGAAATGTTTACAGATGGCATTTCTTTTTTTCAGAATGGAAACCATAAAGCAGATTATGCCGTGGTGACTGCTAAACAGGTTTCAGAAGCAAAATCTCTCCCCCAGGGAACCAGTGTTCATTTAGGGGAGCTTGTGGCTCTGACCCGAGGTCTAGAGCTCAGCAAAGGTCAGTGGCTAAATATCTACACTGATTCTAAGTATGCTTATTTGACTTTATATGCTTATGCTGAAATATGGAAAGAAAGTTTAAAACAGCAACAGGAGAACCTATTGAACATTTCAGAGAGATCGAGAGACTTTTAACTGCTATATATTGTCCTAAAGAAGTAGCTTTTATGCATTGCAAAGGACACAACAGAGATGGGAGTAAAGTAGATGAAGGTAATCAGCTGGCTGACTGTCAAGCCAGAAAAGCGGCACTTTTATGAAATCCCTTCACCCCAGACGCCTTTGATCTGGACAGGTCCTATGGAACAGGAAAAACCACAATATATTGAGGAAAACTTAGAAACATATGAGAAAAGAGGAGCAATGATTACTGATAAAGCATGGTTACAGTCCGAGGATGGACGATTAATAATTCCTGAAAATGCTCGAAGGAAAATTCTTAAGTGTTTACACCAGAGTTTTCAATTGGATGTAGAGAGTTCTATGAAGAGTACATCATGAGAAACGCTGGGCTGCAAGAAACACAAGCTGGAATCAAGATTGCTGGGAGAAATCTCAATAACCGCAGATATGCAGATGACACCACCCTTATGGCAGAGAGTGAAGAGGAACTAAAAAGCTTCTTGATGAAAGTGAAAGCGGCATTCTGTCCCATCACTTCATGGAAAATAGATGGGGAAACAGTGTCAGACTTTATTTTTCTGGGCTCCAAAATCACTGCAGATGGTGACTGCAGCCATGAAATTAAAAGACGCTTACTCCTTGGAAGAAAAGTTATGACCAACCTAGATAGCATATTCAAAAGCAGAGACATTACTTTGGCGACGAAGGTCCGTCTAGTCAAGGCTATGGTTTTTCCTGTGGTCATGTATGGATGTGAGAGTTGGACTGTGAAGAAGGCTGAGTGCTGAAGAATTGATGCTTTTGAACTGTGGTGTTGGAGAAGACTCTTGAGAGTCCCTTGGACTGCAAGGAGATCCAGCCAGTCCATTCTGAAGGAGACCAGCCCTGGGATTTCTTTGGAGGGAATGCTGAAGCTGAAACTCCAGTACTTTGGCCACCTCATGCAAAGAGTTGACTCACTGGAAAAGGCTCTGATGCTGGGAGGGATTGGGGGCAGGGGGAGAAGGGGATGACCAAGGATGAGATGGCTGGATGGCATCACGGACTCAATGGACATGAGTCTGAGTGAACTCTGGGAGATGGTAATGAACAGGGAGGCCTGATGTGCTGCGATTCATGGGTCGCAAAGAGTGGAATACAACTGAGCGACTGAACTAAACTTAACTGAACTGAGTACTTACCAGATGGCTTCTTGTTTGTTTGAAGGTAAAAATGTAATGAAAACTTTAAAGGATATTATCAAAAGGTGTGAGGTTTGTCAGAAAAATAACCCAAAGACTGGAAAGCTAGCAAAATCTGGATTACAACAAAGTGGAAAGTGTCCTGGAGAGGACTGGGAAATTGATTTTACTCATATGCCAAAAGCTAATGGGTATTCTTGCTTACAATTTTTGTGGATACTTTTATTGGATGGATTGAGGCTTTCTCCTGTTGTAGTGAACAGGCTAAGGAGGTTATAAAAATTTTAATCCATGAAATTACCCCCATGTTTGGGCTGCCACGGAGCCTTCAGAGTGACAATGGCTCTGCCTTTAAAGCTGCTGTAACTCAGGGGGTATCTAAAGCTCTAGGAATAGAATATCACTTACACTATTCCTGGAGACCCCAATCCTCAGGAAAGGTTGAAAAGGCTAATGACATTATCAAAAGATATCTGCGCGAATTAACTCAAGAGCCGCAGGACAATTGGATTAAAGTTCTACCCATAGCTTTAATGAGGGCTAGGACTGCCTCCAAAAAGGAGGGACTGTCCCTCTTTGAATGTATTTATGGAAGGCCTTTCTTATGCACAGACATTGTTATAGACCCTGACGCCTTGACATTAACTAATTATGTAACTCAGCTCTCAGCTTTTCAATAGGCATTAATGGAACTCCAGGAGATGACTCCTGACCCAGCCTCTGAATCAAGCAAGTCTCTGTTTGAGCCAGGAACAGAGGTCCTCATAAAAACGTTGGGATCTGGGGGCCAATCCCTCGAGACCCTCTGGGAAGGCCCTTACTAGGTTATTCTTCTCCCACAGCAGTCAAAGTGTCAGGAACTGATTCATGGGTACATCACACTCAAGTTAAGAGGTGGCACCCTGACCAGAACTAAGTGGCATCATTTTATGTCTTTACTTTCTATACTCTGACTTTGTACTTTTCAGATGGGCCTGATAATTTATGTGAGCCTACTTCTGCTGACTCCAAAAATCCGTTTGATCCTCAAGACAGTGCCTTCCTCTCCTGGGCTCACTCCTACGCTGCATTCCACAATCGGTCTAGGACCCAGCAGTTAGACTGATTGTGGAATGCAGCGTAGGAGCGCTACCCTCTTCATCATTAGAAGGCTTCCTGCGCTGGACCTCTCTACTTCAAGGAAAAGACTTTCCAAGTCTGCAATTACCTTCAACAACAATAGCATGTGATGCCTCTTCTTAAACTGAAGACATCAAACAACCCTAAGATGGACTGGTGCAACACTTTGCACTTTAACTATGGATATAATGTGACTTTTAATTTTGATTATACATTGTCTCAGTTTAATGACTATTTCACTACACATAAGGTAAATGGGTCCAGATCTAATGGTTTTTTACTTGATGTTTATCAAATATGGGACGGGTTTATATGGTTAACTCCTGAAAAAGGACGTCTAATATCTACTGCCCCTATATGCTGGGAACAAATAGAGCCATCCCTAGAAGTTAGTCAAGAACTTAATTATAATGATTGGAAACACTGGGATTTTTGCCTCAGGAAATATGTAATGTAATCATTCCCATGTTTTCCAACCTCAATTCAGGTCCTGCTTTTGCCTGGCCAGGCACTGATTGGGACTGGATATCTCAGTCACTCTGGCTTGCTCCAAAAGGGACCTACTGGATATGTGGCTCTTACCTATGGGCATGGCATCCCCCTGGTTGGATAGGGAGATGCACCCTAGCTCTAGCTTTTACTCATGGCTTTATATTTTCAGAGCTTCCAAAAAAAGCCTGCTAATTTACCACACATTCCAAGATGTCTGGCTCTAGATCAGTGATCACATCATCATGATTATCTGGGTCGTGAAGATCTTTTTTTATACAGTTCTTCCGTGTATTCTTGCCACCTCTTCTTAATATCTTTGCTACTGTTAGGTCCATACCATTTCTGTCCTTTATCGAGTCCATCTTTGCATGAAATGTTCCCTTGGTATCTCTAAGGGATCTTGAAGAGATCTCTAGTCTTTTCCGTTCTGTTGTTTTCCTCTATTTCTTGGTATTGATCACTGAAGAAGGCTTTCTTATCTCTTCTTGCTATTCTTTGGAAATCTGCATTCAAATGCCTATATCTTTCCTCTTCTCCTTTGCTTTTCACCTCCCTTCTTTTCACAGCTATTTCTAAGGCCTCCCCAGACAGCCATTTTGCTTTTTTGCATTTCTTTTCCATGGGGATGGTCTTGATTGATGCCTGTCTCCTGTACAGTGTTACGAACCTCATTCCATAGTTCATCAGGCACTCTATCTATCAGATCTAGGCTCTTAAATCTATTTCTCACTTCCACTGTATAATCATAAGGGATTTGATTTAGGTCATACCTGAATGGCCTAGCGGTTTTCCCTACTTTCTTAAATTTAAGTCTAAATTTGGTAATAAGGAGTTCACGATTTGAACCACAGTCAGCTCCTGGTCTTGTTTTTGTTGACTGTATAGAGCTTCTCCATCTTTGGCTGCATAGAATATAATCAATCTGATTTCGGTGTTGACTGTCTGGTGATGTGCATGTGTAGAGTCTTCTCTTGTGTTGTTGGAAGAGGGTGTTTGCTATGACCAGTGCATTTTCTTGGCAAAACTCTATTAGTCTTTGCCCTGCTTCATTCCGCATTCCAAGGCCAAATTTGCCTGTTACTCCAGGTGTTTCTTGACTTCCTACTTTTGCATTCCAGTCCCCTAGAATGAAAAGGACATCTTTTTTGAGTGTTAGTTCTAAAAGGTCTTGTAGGTCTTCATAAAACCGTTCAACTTCAGCTTCCTCAGCATTACTGGTTGGGGCATAGGCTGGGATTACTGTGATATTGAATGGTTTGCCTTGGAAATGAACAGAGATCATTCTGCCATTTTTGAGATTGCATCACGTACTGCATTTCAGACTTTTGTTGACCATGATGGCTACTCCTTCTTCTGAGGGATTCCTGCCCGCAGTAGTAGATATAATGGTCATCTGAGTTAAATTCACCCATTCCAGTCCATTTTTGTTTGCTGATTCCTAGAATGTCAACATTCACCCTTGCCATCTCTTGTTTGACCACTTCCAATTTGCCTTGATTCATGGACCTGACATTCCAGGTTCCTTCAGTAGCAGATATAATGGTCATCTGAGTTAAATTCACCCATTCCAGTCCATTTTAGTTTGCTGATTCCTAGAATGTCGACGTTCACTCTTGCTATCTTTGTTTGGCAACTTCCAATTTGCCTCAATTCATGGACCTAACATTCCAGGTTCCTATGCAATATTGCTCTTTACAGCATCAAACTTTGCTTCTATCACCAGTCACATCCACAACTGGGTATTGTTTTTGCTTTGGCTCCATCCTTTCATTCTTTCTGGAGTTCTTTCTCCACTGATCTCCAGTAGCATATTGGGCACCTACTGACCTGGGAAATTCCTCTTTCAGCATCCTATCTGGCCTTTTCATACTGTTCATGGGGTTCTCAAGGCAAAAATACTGAAGTGGTTTGTCATTCCCTTCTCCAGTGGACCACATTCTGTCAGACCTCTCCACCATGACCCGCCCATCTTGGGTTGCCCCACAGGCATGGCTTAGTTTCATTGAGATAGGCAAGGCTGTGGTCCTAGGATGATTATATTGACTAGTTTTCTGTGAGTATCGTTTCAATTTGTCTGCCCTCTAATGCCCTCTTGCAACACCTACTATCTTACTTGGGTTTCTCTTACCTCGGATGTGGGGTATCTCTTTATGGCTGCTCCAGCAAAGCACAGCCGCTGCTCCTTACCACGGAGGGGTATCTCATTGATGCCGTTCTGCCTGACCTTTAACGTGGGATGGCTCATCTAGGCCCTCCTGCACCCACGCAGTCACTACTCCTTGCACGTGGGGTAGCTTCTCCCGGCCGCTACCCCTGACCTCGGACTGGGGCAGCTCTTCTCAGCCACGCTAAGTGCTCCGGTTGCAGCTGCCTGTGCTAAGTGGTATAGTGTTATTTTAAAGTGAAATTAGATTAGATGTATATGCCTGTGTGTTCAGTCACTAAGTTATGTACAACTCTTCTTTACCCCATGAACTGCAGCACACCTGGCTTCCCTATCCTTTACTGTCTCCTGGAATTTGCTTAAATTTATGTACATTGAGTTGGTGATGCTATCTAACCATGTTATCCTCTGCTGCCCCTGTCTCTTTCACCTTCAATCTTTTCCAGAATCAGGGTCTTTTCCAATCAGTTATCTCTTTGCTTCAGCTGGCCAAAGTATTGGAGCTTCAGCATCAGCCCTTCCACTGCATATTCAGTGCTGACTTCCTTTAGGATTGACTGGTTGGCAAATGTCTAGTGTACACTTTAGAGTAGCCTCTAAAAACAGTAAAATAATAATGTGCTAAGCTTAGTCGCTCAGTCATGTTGAACTCTTTGCAACCCCATGAACTTTAGCCTGGCAGGCCTCTCTGTTCATGGGGATTCTCCAGGCATGAATATTGGAGTGGGTGGCCTATCCCTTCTCCACTGGATCTTCCAGACCAAGGAATCGAACCAGGTCTCCTGCACTACAGGTGGACTGTTTACCAGCTGAGTTGCCAGCAAAACCTCAAATAATAACAAGTATAATTAATATGCTAAGAAAGAACAAAATGGAATCATAAAATGCTCAATTAAAGTCACAAAAGAAGTTAGCATGCTTGAGGGGCTGACAGGGCTTCCTTTTACTTTCCTCCACATCTTTTTATGGTTTTCTGCTAAGAAAGCAAGAACTCACACCCAAACTTTTTTAAAGACAGAGTAAGAATAATGTCAGTCTACAAACAAACATCTAAAAACAATTGCTAAGACTTTTATAGCTGGTAAAAATTTCCTGGCCTCCTTTCCCATCTACTCTTCCCTGCCCTAAAAAAAGAAAGAAAGAAAGAAAAAGAAAGAAATAAAGAAGAGAATCACTTCATATAGTCTATCACATCAAAGGGCTAAAAAAAAAAATCTCATGGTCATATTAATAGACACAGAAAAAGCATTTGACAAAATCCAGCACCCATTCATGATAAGAACTTGTGTAAAAGAAACAGCATGGATTTAGAAATAGAAAAATTTGGATTTATATCTTAGTTCACTTACTTAGTAGTTGTATGACTTGAGGTAAATCACTTAGTTTCTCTGAGATTTGTAAGATGAGCATAACAGATTACACATTACAGAGTCTTTATAGGATTAAATGAACTAATTCATCTATTTTCATTCATCCAACAAAATGAGAACCTATTATGAGTCAAACACTGTGTTTAGTCTAAAGGATACAACATTGGAAGAGAGAGGGTGCCTAACCTCAGAAAATTTTACATTAGTGCAGAAAGGCAATAAAAAATTAAACAATTCAAATTTTATAGATTGTTATAAAGTTTATGAAGAAAATAGACATGGTACTGTGCTAGATGATGATGGGAAATGAGGTATGATATTTAAGGTGACCAGAAAACATGTCTTGGAGGAACAGCTGAACAGCGCATAGTATGTGCTCTGAATCAATCAGAGTTAACTAGTGGAAGACACATACACACAATTATATTGTGCAATTAGTCCTCAACAAAAAAGAAATATACATTATTTATAATTAGACACAAAATACTCTAACTGAAAACATACATATATACTGTGTAAGTGTATGAATGTATGCTTATATGAATATATGTATATTCATATATAATGTAAATAATTTATTGCAAGGATCTAGCTTATGAGATTGGCTAGTATGACAAATCCAAAACCCATTATTTCAGGCTGGAAACTCTAGAGCAGAAGCTGATCCTGCAGTCACAGGTGGAATATCTTCTTTTTCAATGAAATCTCAGTTTTGTTTTTGTTTTTGTTTTTACAAGATTTTCAACTGATTGGATCAGACCCACCTAAATTATCAAAGATAACAGTCCTTTACTTAAAATCAATTGATTGTAGAGTTAATCACATTTACCAAAAAATCTTCACACCATCACCAAGATTAACGTTTGTTTATTGGAATAGCTGGGTACTCTAGGTTATCTAAGCTGTTATGAAATTAATTCATCACATGATCTAAGATTCTAATTTTTTTGCCACAAATGACTTAAAGTATACTTTGGAGGACCTGGCTGTATAGTCACCTTTCCAATGAAAATCATTCTCCCAAGGCTTTTCAACCATCTCTCATATCAAATCACCATAAATAAGGATTTTGAAAAGACATGTGTTTCATTTAATGAGCTGAAACAACACCCTAGACAATCTTTACTGTTGTAAGATTCCATACCATGACAGCTGAGCAGGTTGATTTCCAACCTGCTCATTATTTTTAAATATGAAAAAAATAGTAGAAAGATTTCACTGCTCCAAAAGATCCAGCAGGCAGTACAACTATCAGATATCTTTAAATGATTAATGGCAAAAAAGCTATGCTTCTTTCCTTATGGTACTTCATATTTTTGATTCTAGAGAAATATGTTTTTAATATTCATTTAGTATTGATCAAATACCCATGACTTTCATATTGAAACAAAATTGAAAGCACATTTATTTTGCAAGTTAATATTATACAACATATGAGTTGGAAAATCCAAGTTAAAAATCGGTATAGAAAATTTGTTAAAATAAATCACATGTAAAATGAACTAGAAATATGTATACCCTTATATATATTCATTTATCAGGCATGAATGCTCTTGTGTGTGTTTTCTTTTCTTTACATGAAAAAGTAATTTTAAAGTAATAGATGCTTGTTTACCTTTTTCCCTTTCTTGGTTCTTGAATTGCAAACAGTACAGTCTTAAGTTCTTGGTTTCATAAACGTAGACAGACCTTGGTACTTCTTGCCAACTTCTCCCCTGGAAATCAGGGAACATCACTTTTGGCATAGCTCCAGAAAGATGATAGATAACCATATTAACTAAAGAAAGAATTAATAAAATAGCTCCTAGACTCATTGCAATTTGTTATTGATTATGTCATTCTGTCACATTGACTGGAAATTTATGCTTTTACTGGAGTTTGAAGACATTCTTCCTTTGGGTATGAAGGGAGCTTGGTTTAATCTAATTGTTGAAACTTTTTAAAGTGCCTACCTTCCTCCTAGTCTGACCACAGTGTTCTGTATCTGATGCAGAGTACTTCTAGTCATCTTGAACATACTAGCTATAACCCATAATTGGTACTTTGAGATCCAGTTTTCCCCTCTGACCACAGAATGGAAGATTGGAATATTTCTATAATTCAGAGCTATGCTCCCCTCCAAGATGATTTTGTTTTTGTTTTTGTTTTAAACACTATTTTCATCCCTGTTCTCTCTCAAAATTATTGTTAAAATACATGTTACACTTAAAGTAATTCCTCTTGCTTCTAGGAGAAAGCTGTCTCTCAAGTTAAGGCATATTGTGTTGCAATTTTGGTGGTGCTGAACTGAACTGAGTGGTAATGAATACACCTGCTAGTGCGGGAGAAACCAGAGTTGCAGGTTCAGTCCCTGGGTAGGGAAGATCCCTGGAGTAGGATATTGACGTGGCACGTCAATATTCTCGCTTGGGAAATTCCAAGGACAGAGTAACCCGGTTAACTGCAGTTTATGGGGCTGCAGAGAGTCGGACACCCCTGAGTGACTGAGCCCGCACTTGTACAACTGTTATAATGATGGATATGAAATGAATTGATATTTTATAGAGCAGCAAAATCTGTGCTAAATTTCAAAGATGAGAGTGGAAAACTATACAGAATTAAAACAGATGAGGAAACTAAGTAAGGGGAAGATATCTGAATTACTGGCGTCCCCATGCTAGGCATGCCAATTTTTAATGCCTTATTACTTGCTCAGGGCTTATACCATGAGACTTGCAGCTCTGGTAAATGCCATATGTTGTAATTTCTTCCCTGTTATATATGATGCATATTAGCATATTAAAGACTTCAAAATGAAGAACTCTGAGAGTGTGTTGCCTAAATTTACAACTTTTCCTTGGTATCCCTGGGGAATTGCTTCCACTCCACTGATAACCAAAATTTGTAGATGCTCAAGTCCCTTGTATAATGGGACATAGTATTTGTGTATAACTTACACATATCCTCCCATATACTTTGAGTAATTTCTAGATTACTTATAATACCTAATGCAAGGTAAATGTTGCATAAATGGTTGCCTGCAGGAGACAAGTTCAATTTTTGCTTTTTGGAGCTTTCTGGAGTTTTTTAAAAATATTTTCTATCTGTGATTGTCTGAATCCACCGATGTGGAACCATTGTATATGGATGGCTGATTGTATCTAATAATATTTCTCTCTTTTTTTTTCTTTTCCTTTCCCAAGGTGCTGTGGCTTTCTGGAATATGTTTTAGAAAATATTATGTTAGATCTCATGGGCAGTGTAAAATATAGTCAAAGATTTAGGAATTAGAACCAGAAATATTTAGTCTCCAGGATTCAATGAGGAAACAGAGGTTACAGAGGGAGAAGCAATGGAAACATTAAAAAAAATCAAAAGATCAAGAAGGAAAGAACCAAGGAGAAAAACTTAGGTTTTGATCAGGATGGGAACACTAGTGACTAGTGGTGTTAAGTTGCAAGCCAAACTAGATCTCAGAAATGCTAAATGAAAAAATGTATTAACAGCAATTCAACTCCATTGATTTAGCTGTGAAAGAAAATAAAGAACTAGTTAGAAAAACTAAGTGTGTTAAGTGAATTAAGTATTGCTAATTTAGCAACAGTTGAAGCTTGCCATGTTAGAAGTTAGAAAGGGAAGGCTGATTGTTCAGTTCAGTCACTCAGTTGTGTCGACTCTTTGTGACCCCATGCACTGCAGCACGCCAGGCTTCCCTGTCCAGAACCAACTCCCAGAGCTTACTCAAACTCATGTCCATCAAGTCAGTGATGGACATCTCATCCCCTGTCATCCCCTTCTCCTCCTGACTTCAATCTTTCCTAGCATCAGGGGCTTTTCAAATGAGTCAGTTCTTCTCATCAGGTGGCCAAACTATTGGAGTTTCAGTTTCAGCATTGTCCTTCCAATGAATATTCAGGACTAATTTTCTTTAAGATGGACTGATTGGGTTTCCTTGCAATCCAAGGAACTCTCAAGAGTCTTCTCCAACACCACAATTCAAAGGCATCAATTGTTCAGCACTCAGATTCCTTAATAGTCCAACTCTCACATCCATACGTGACTACTGGAAAAGCCATAGCTTTGATTAGATGAACTTTTGTTGGCAAATTAATGCCTCTGCTTTTTAATATGCTGTCTAGGTTGGTCATTACTTTTCTTCCAAGGAGCAAATATCTTTTAATTTCATGGCTGCAGTCATCATCTACAGTGATTTTGTAGCCTCCCAAATAAAGTCTGTCACTGTTTCCATTGTTTCCCCGTCAATTTGCCATGAAGTGATGGGACCAGACGCCATGATCATAGTTTTTCTGGATGCCGAGTTTTAAGCCAACTTGTTCACTCTCCTCTTTTACTTTCATTAAAAAGCTCTTCAGTTCTTTGCTTTCTGCCATAAGGGTAGTATCATCTGTATATCTGAGGTTATTGATATTTCTTCCAGCAATCTTGATTCCAGCTTGTGCTTCATCCAGTCCAACATTTCTCATGATGTGCTCTGCATGTAAACTAAATAAGCAGGGTGACAATATACAGTCTTGACATACTCCTGTTCCTATTTGGAACTAGTCTATTGCTCCGTGTCCAGTTCTAACTGTTGTTTGTTGACCTGAGTAAAGATTTCACAGGAGGCGGGTCAGGTAGTTTGGTATTCCTGTCTCTTTAAGAATTTTCCACAGTTTGTTGTGATGCACATAGTCAAAGGTTTTGGTGTAGTCAATAAAGTGCCAAGGATGCTTGAAGGATTCAAATAATCCTCGTGCACACCAGGACCCAGAACGCCACAAAGACTGAGTCAGAGTGGTGTTTGAGTGTCTCCTGCAGTGGCATGGGTCGGTAGTGGACTGCTGCATGGGCAGGGGCTCTGGGTGCAGTAGATCTGGGTATGGCATAAGCCCTCTTAGAGGAAGTTGCCATTAACCCCACCATAAAGCCTCTAGAACTTAACACAGGACTAGGGAAACAGACTCTTGAGTGCACAAGGACCCAGGAGAAAAAAGCAGTGATCCCACAAGAGACTGACACCGACTTACCCGTGAGTGTCCAGGACTCTCTGGCAGAGGCATGGGTCAGCAGTGGCCTGCTGCAGGGTTGGGGGCACTGAATGCAGCAGTGTTTGCATGGGAACTTTTCAAGGAGGTTGCCATTATCTTCGTTACCTCCACCATAGTTTGGCCTCAGGTCAAATAACAAGGAGGGCACATAGCCCTGCCCATCAACAGAATATTGGATTAAAGATTTACTGAGCAAGGTCCTGACCATTAGAACAAGACGTTTCCCTCTCAGTCAGTCTCTCTCATCAGGAAGCTTCCATTAGCCTCTTATCCTTCTCCATCAGAGGGTAGACAGACTGAAAACCACAATCACAGAAAACTGACCAATCTGATCACATGGACCACAGCCTTGTGTAACTCAATGAAACTATGAGCCATGCCATGTAGGGCCACCCAAGACGAACAGGTCATGGTGGAGAGTTCTCACAAAACGTGTTCCACAGGAGAAGGGAATGGCAAAACACTTCAATATTCTTGCCTTAAGAACCCGATGAACAGTAAGAAAAAGCAAAAATAGGACACTGAAAGATGAACTCTCCAGGTTGGGAGATGACCAGTGTGCTATTGGAGATGAGGCTGATTGTGGGAAAATAAAAATTAAAGATCAGAAACAAAGCTTCCAGTAAAGAGATCAGATAAAGGCACATGAGTTTCTCTTCTTTCCCTTCCAAAATCCAATATTACTAAGATTGGGCTTGGGAGATTCATTATTGTTGAGGTGTCAGTTATTTTCAGACTGGTCTACAGATTCAAAGCAATCCTCATCAAAATTCTAGTGGGCAATTTCATAGAAATTGGCAGGCTGATTTTAAAATTCATATGGAAATGCAGAGAACCTAGAATGGTCAAGAAAATTTTGAAAAACAAAAAAGGTGGAGGAATAACATTACTGGATTTTTGGACTTACTATAAAGGTACAGGGAGCAAGGAATTAAGTCAATATCTCAATATTCCAGAAATAGTAAGGAATTTGAGTCTTTATATTGAGAAATCTCCCTGAATATTCAGCACCATCTACACTTACTTAAAAATTGCAAAATTTTAGAATATTTCAACCTCAATTCCTAATAACTGAGCACAACATCCAGTTCCTAATTCCTATTTGTTGCTAATCTTGGTGATCTAAAATTTCTTATATTTTTTCTATAAATCCTATCAGGAAGTAGGGTTATTCAAAATAAGCACAGAAGTCCAAAAATTATAAAAACTCCATTTCTTTCAGTGTTTCAGAAGAAAAAAATAAAGGGTTAATAATGTAGAGAAATGAGGATGTGCTATGTACCCCGTTTCTCCAAGCAAAAAGGGGAAGATTTAATAGAGGATTTCATGCTGGGTGATATCAATTTTCAGTAGAAGAGTATAATGTCCTTAGTTTTAAGAAAGAATGTTAACACGGAAATTTACAGAAAGGACATCTTCTGGTAATGTTATCATGGGAAGAGAGACAAATCAGTTCCTCCAGTTACTTGGATTAGCCACCATGTGTTTCATTTGTGACACCCTATTTTGCTCAGCTGTTGTAAAGCCTAAGTTAGTGAACACTTATCACCTTGTAAGGAAATGCAACCAAATAAATGGTTTGTTTTTAGGTGCTGTATTCCCTTGGGTTTTGCTTGGTGATATTGGCAGAGAGCAGTGAAACTGGGCAGGGAGGGATGGCAGTTCAGGGAAATCTTGCATTCTACTGTCTTGAGAACAGAAAATAGCCTAGAGAGAGAGCCTTGGCTCCAGTATCAGTGTACCATAAAAAAATTAGGCTCAGCCCTGCTATGGAAACAAGGTCTGGGTGGCTTCTTTATCATTGGTTTTTAAGACATCATGTGTTCTAAAAATTGTGTGCAATATTGGAGAAACTCAGCTTAGCACCCGTGCTTGGTATTCTCATAATCCTTAATCGCTGACATTCACTGCAACTTTGATACTCTTCATCATCGTTCTTTATTATGTATCTGGATTTTTAGGATCTTTACTGATGACAAAGATGTGCAAATATTCTCATAAAGACAGATGATATTATTTTCACAGGGGTTGCATGATGTTTTGCATCATCATAGCATAAGTTGGGTGAAAAACAAAAAGTATTTAGTCTTTCAGTTAAAAATTCCATCAGGTTCTGTATTGTTGGAGTGGAGTTTTCAGGTTAAGTATGTTGTGAACTGACCCCTCCTCAAGAGAAATTTGTTGACGAATCCATGAAATATTCACCCATTTTTATTTAATCAAGGTACATTTACAGAGCACCAAAAATATGCATGGCAATATGAGATGTTCTGGAAAAGACACAGAGAGGTTAAGAAGAGACAGAAATATCACATAATATTTAAAATGATATTGACAAAGAATTTCTATAATAGAAGGATGTAAAGAGTATTATGAGAGCACAGAACAGATCCTTAGGAAGTTTCCCTCAAATGACATTTAAACTACTTCCTGGAGGATAAATGCAAATTCACTTGAATAATATCATGGATCGAAAACAAAAAGACAAGAAATGCTCAAGGAACAACACATGATCATGGTATTGGTGTTTTTAAAACAGCATGGATTTTACTAAAGTCAACTAAAGTTGAAACTAAAGTTTACCAACGGAATACTGGGGCAGGTGGGGAAGAAAGACACATGAAGCCAGAAAGATAGCTTCAAAATAATAGTAAAAAACAGACAAAAGAACTTTCTTTACATTAAAAGTGAAAAGTGAAGAAGTCACTCAGTCATGTCTGACTCTTTGCAACCCCATGGTCTACAGACCATCACTCTCTTCTGTCTGTGGGATTTTCCAGGCAAGAGCACTGGAGTGGATTGCCATTTCCTTCTCCACATTAAAGGTAAAAGGGAACTAAAGGTGATTTCTAAGGAACAGACGAACATGATTAAACAGATGAAGAGGTAGACACGCTACTACAGTAGTGTGAGAAGTGGCCTGGAAGGAGTGCTAAGCAGTAGGAGACAAACAAAAATGCAAATCTCTGAATTGACATTTTCTCTCCCAAATATTTATAATTTCTAAAATATAAGAGGTTTGATGTTTGGAGGAAATTCATGAAGCATTTTCTAGATCCAGAATTGCTGATAAATGCTTCTGGAATATCACTTTCTAAAGGAATAATTCTGGCAGCTTTTGGGTTTGAGGAGTGCTGGTAGCCAAGGACCAACAAAAGTGGCATCTTTCAAGTCAGTCAAAGAGCAGGGCAACATAATTGTTTTCACAAGTAACTGGTGAATATTCTAGATGTCTAAACTGTTTTGTGTTGGACCAAGAAAGACTTCCTCTCTGAGATGCATTCCAAGAATTACTTTTTCTGGGTGGAACTGTATTATATATTATGATAACTTTTGGCATGTTTCAGATCTGATACCGTTTGGATAAATACCTTTAAAAGCTAATTAGAAAGGGTTGCTGTTGTTTAATGATGACATGGGATAGGAAAAACACCGTTGTATTCTTTAGGAAAAATAATAATAACCAGATTTCAGCTGATGAGGTTTATATTTATGGTGAAACTTTGCAAAGCTCTCTGCTAGAAGAATCCTGTATCCTGAACTGTCACTAAGCTCCCAGCATGGTCACTGTAAAGGTAGGAAAAGGCTTTCTTTTTGGCTCTTTAAACTTCTAAATTGGACTAACTCTATGATTAACCTATAACTCATTGCAGAGAGCTTGGTCATTTAAATATTTAAATATTTGGGGGTTCCTATGCCTTGGGAAATGCCGATCTTGCTTAAGTTTAGCCCTCTACTCAAACCAAAACCAAATTACAGCATGTGAGGAAATCTCATATTTTTATTTTTTCAATTTATTTCCAAATGACTGCTCACTGAACATTCTCCAGAGATTGTTTCCTCTACTTTTTGAAGGTGATATTTTGCTTAAATAATTCAATTAAAAAATTAATGCTCACTATGAGTTAGATGTCATCCTGCTGCTGCTGCTAAGTTGCTTCAGTCGTGTCCGACTCTGTGGGACCCTATAGACGGCAGCCCACCAGGCTCCCCCATCCCTGGGATTCTCCAGGCAAGAACACTGGAGTGGGTTGCCATTTCCTTCCCCAATGCATGTAAGTGAAAAGTGAAAGTGAAGTCACTCAGTCGTGTCTGACTCTTGGCGACCCCATGGACTGCAGCCCACCAGGCTCCTCTGTCCATTGGATTTTTCCAGGCAAGAGTACTGGGGTGGGGTGCCGTTGCCTTCCCCGGTTAGATGTCATGCTGGACACTAATTCAAGGATAACTAAGACCTGCCAAGAAATCGTCGATAAATACTGGTGGGAGAGTGAACTGCCGTGTCATCTTAGAGCTATTAGGCAATCAGTTCAGTTCCATTCAGTCACAGTCATGTTCAACTCTTTGCGATCCCATGGACTGTGGTGTACCTCCCTGTCCAGCACCAGTTCCTGGAGCTTACTCAACCTCATGTCCATTGAGTAAATGATGCCATCCAATCATCTCATCCTCTGTCGTCCCCTTCTCCTCCCGCCTTCAATCTTTCCCAGCATCAGGGTCTTTTCTGAAGGTCAGTTCTTCCCATTAGGGGGCCAAAACATTGGCGTTTCAGCTTCAGCATCAGTCCTTCCAATGAATATTCAGGACTGATTTCTTTTAGGATGGACAGGTTGTGTCTCCTTGCTGTCCACGGGACTCTCAAGAGTCTTCTCCAACACCACAGTTCAAAAGCATCTATTCTTTGGTGCTCAGCTTTCTTTATGGTCCAACTCTCACATCCATACATGACTACTGGAAAAGCAATAGCTTTGACTAGATGGATTGTTGGCAAATTAATGTCTTTGCTTTTTAATATGCTGTCTAGATTGGTTATAACTTATCTCTCAAGGAGCAAGTATCTTTTAATTTCACTGCTGCAGTCACCATCTGCAGTAATTTTGGAATCACCCAAAATAAAGTCTCTTGCTGTTTCCATTATTTCCCCATCTATTTGCCATGAAGTGATGGGACCAGATGCCAAGATCTTAGTTTTCTGAATGTTGAGTTTTAAGCCAACTTTTCACTTTCTTCTTTCACTTTCATCAAGAGGGTCTTTAGTTCCTTTTCACTTCCTGTCATAGGGAGGTGTCCTCTGTTTATCTGAGGTTATTGATATTTCTCCTGCAATCTTGATTCCAGCTTGTGCTTCATCCAGTCCAGCATTTCTCATGATGTACTCTGTATATAAGTTAAATAAGCAGGGTGACAATACACAGCCTTGACATACTCCTTTCCCAATTTGGAACCAGTCTATTGTTCCATGTTCAGTTCTAACTCTATTTAGGCAATAGAGGTGCATAATCCCTCAACTACAATTGTGAAATGCAGATAACACTGAAAAACAGATTTGCTGCCAAGACTTGCCTTGAAATAATAGAAATGAAGTTATTTATTTCCTTATTCTATTTAACAGGAAAGTTCATACATTTTTCTGTGTAGAGGCTAACATGTTTAATTACTGGGCCTTAACCCAGATAAGACTCCTAGTGATTGACATGATATATGTCACATGTTTTACTATTATTACCTCATCAAAATATGAAAAATTCTCAATTCTGAAACAATCTGAAGTTGAAATTTTTATCTAAGTGTTTATGGATCTATATTTCCCTCTTCCAATGTTATTAAACATTTTGGGATGCAAAATGAGCTGTGTAAATAAAACTACTAGCATTTACCCCAAATATTTTGTTTTATAGACAATTTTAAACAGTAAAGAATCTACAGACCTCCTACACAGCTAACTTAATAATGCTAAAAGAAATACACAGAAAAAAGAAAACCTCATTATAATGTTTTAAAATATTTAATTTTTTTTAATGTTACTTTTTCTATAGTGAGAGTCCTTTTTTCACTCATTTTTTTTCCCTTTGTTACTTGTATTGGGTATTGTTATGCAGATAGCTATGGGGTACTTTTATGGAGTCAGAGGACCCACACTGAAAACCACCATTGGAAGGGACTATTTTAGATGGTGTATTAAATAGTACAAAAGCAATTTTGTGTTGCTGCCCCTCAATTTTGTATGTGGCACAGAACCAAGACCTTCCTTCACTCTTAACTGGGACCCATGTTAAATTATTTCCTTATGTGCCTGGTGTTTTTTAGTTTTTCAGTTCATCTTGTGCAGTCATAGAAACTAATAATAAAAGCTAAGTCTAACAAGAAAAAAAAAACATGCACACAACAGGATTCAAGAGAATATAATTAAATCCCTCAACTGCTGTAAGGCCAATATTAAAAAATATGAAGAAATTGGTCTCTTTTTTATATTTTAGCATGCATCTTCTATCATCTGCACAAATGTAGCTTCTTAGCCAGAACTTACTTAATCAAATGGCAAAAGACTTAGAGGCTTAGTTCAAGGGCTTAGTCATAGTCTTGAATTCAAGCCACATGAAGAATAAAACAATCAAATTTACAGGAAAATCTTCTTGCCACTGAATTAAGTTTATGATTTTCATGACTGGACCCCCCTTAAAATGACAAATTTGCATATGGATGAAGGTTGAAGATAATATCGCTAATTGAGTATTCTCTTCCACTAATAAAATATATTCAAGGAAAAGTTAAAAGATTGACATCCTTAGGTACCATAATCAAGGATTAAAATGTTGAACACCAACTATAACCTCACCACAAGTTTTATGTATCATTTACTTCCAGTTTTAACAATATTCTTTTTTTGTTTCATATAAATTGTCTATTCCAAATGATATTTTTACCTTTGGTATGAACCATTATGAGCCATTGGCTTAGGAATTTTCATTATTTCTCTACAACTCCAGGATCAAAATATTTTTGATGTGTGTCACATAGACATTCTTTAGGGTATGTATTGGCTACAGGTTGCTTAGAGAAGTGTGAGTGTGAGAGTGTGTTTTTGTGTATTTAACTCCCTGATGCTTGCCAGCTATCTGATGTGAAGATCTACAGCTTAGGCAGAGTTTCAAAAGTATTACAGTTCTTAAATAAAGGGGGTTAGTTGTGGATGTGCTATTTAGAGAGGTGATTTTCACACTGTTTTCTATTGAACCTTAGTTCTTAAAGGTGTCTTGAAAGGTTTATTGACATTTGATTCCAATTTAACATTTTGACTATAATAAATTGTTAAGACACACATTAAGTGTGTCATATACTGAATTTCAACACATTGCAGACCACCAGCATACTGACTTTTGCTGCCAGGTGAGTTCATGTTTGTGCATGCTTAACATAAAACCTTGCTGATCATCTCTGGGGCTATATTTGAATTTGTAGGCATGTGTCCTTGATTAAGATGGTTATAGTGGTGCTTTTTTTTTTTTTTGGTAACTGATATCTCTGTATGCCTGGATATATACACATGCGTGCACGTGCACACACACACACAAATATAAGGTCATACCCTTCTGATCTGTAAGAGTCAAGATGTTCTATTCCTAAACAACTAAGTAAATTTCAAAAATAAATTGAATGTCAAGGCTCATCGGACTTCAGCAATCACCTAAATTACTATCAAAAATTTTATGGTTGTCAAAGAGAATCTTCGCTGGTTTCTATGTTGTGTGTCTTCATGCTACTTGAATGTTTACAATATATATGCATTATTATTGTCAAAAGAAGAATAAATATTACATAAGAAAATGCAGTCTCTTTTGAATTAGATTTATTTTTTTAATATTTCACTGCTAAAACATTTGAAAAGATTATATTAGATGAACTAATTTTAAAATGTACTCACAGTCATGCTAATTTGTAATTGATAAATATTCAGGCAACTGATTCATATTGCTGTTGTATCTCTTTTATTAGCTTTGTGTACCAGGGGAAGAAACAAGAGTATTTCTAAGCTACTTCCTCAATAGTAAAATATAGTTAATAATAGTTACCCCTGTGGTTGTTGTAGGGTTAAAATAGAACATTTAACATTGTTCCTAGCTCATAAGAAGTCTTTAATATATGCAAGGAAAGAATTAAATTCACTGAAATTATTTTGAAAAACTAAGCAATTCAAAATGCATAAAGCTTGATGCTATAATGTGAAAAAAAAACATATAAACAAACACAAAAGCTGTATTAATTTGGTTTTCCACAGCATTTATTCAAATAGATATAAAATGGTTAAGAGCTTGGTTCTGCGGGAAATATCCTAAGATCAATTATATTTCACATTTTCTCAACTTCTCTAAATTGAATCCCAGTTTGCAGATGGCATTAAGCTTTCTCTGAGCAGTGAAATGCCAGACAGTGGGGTGGAGGGGATGCATAGTATTACTGTGAGTGGGTGAAAAGAGTTTGGATGAGTTCCAGGGAAAAAGGTAACCTGCTGAAAGGGAAAAACATGCACCAGTGGATGTCCAAGAAATGATTCTCCTAAGCAGCCCCTCACAAAACAGGACTGGAGAGGCTGCTATAATGGGAGCTCCCCCCACGAAGTGAGTTTTCAATGCTGCTGACAATTAAGTGTTAGACATCCACAATAAGGTTTCTGGACATCCAACCAAAGAATTTCCTTTTACCTATATTCAAAACTATGGTGTAGCTACATCTAGGATAGTATTTGCAAAACTGACCAATTCAATAAGGAAAAAATGTGCAACAAATGCAAACTGACTACTGAAATAATTATGTGGTTAAAGGGATATTTACTTGACCATAAAACTGAAATTCTTAAAATCGTCACAAGAGCTGTCTGGAGGCAAAATCATGGGTATAACCAGAACTTGCTTCAAGATGGCTTTCAGGAAATAGCTAGCAGTGACCTACATACCATGAAGCTAAACAAGTGACATAATCCTAGCCCATGACTATTCAGAAAGCAATTATTTACTTGCTACCCCATTTTGTCCTCAAAAGAGTTCAGAAGAGCTCCAGGTGAGGTGAAAAACTGGCAGACAGGGAGGATTCTGTGTATTCTCAGCCACTTAGTGGAACAACAACAATAAGGACAATATTCTGTGGAGGAACAAAGGACTCTAAGACAAGAAAATATTTTTTATACATAAATCTTTGAGTTCCTTTATTGATTTTACAAGGCTTTATTAAAAAATATCGTTCTCCTAAGCCTGTATCATTGTGGGATTCCTGTAGATATTTTAATTACTTTTAGTTTGTTAAGTACAAATATAAATTAACTTATTGTATATGATTACTTATTTTTTCAGCTATTTCTTGGGAGGGGATTGAAATTTGTATTTGGAACCAAACATTGTTATCACCCTCTCTCATTCCAATTTTAAGCTAAACAAATAAAATGCCATAAATCTGTGGTCTTCCATTTCTTTATATAGTCAAAGATCATTCAGCATGCCCAGTACTAAAAGTTTTTTTCACATCCATTCATTTTGATATTTTGTCTTTGGTGATTCTGAGTGATGGGATCCAAACTGAGATTAAAACCAATTAACCTTGAGGTCATTGCAATGCAAAACAGAATTTTCCAAGACTGGGCAGGTGGTCTGAACTTTTTGTCTATTTGGATTTAAATGGTCTCTGGCCATTATTTTATATCAGATTGGTATAGTGGAACTAAGTAGTCTGATTATAAACCTTTGATTTTTATTCAAAATACAAAAAATGGATATCCCTTGGCATAAAATAACTCCAGGAATTTTTTTTTTTAAATCAGGACACAAGGATGTTTGAAGTATTCATCTATGTAAAGATGAGACTTAAATATACCCTTCTCTCTGGGGACTGCCTTTCTAAATCCTCCTCTCAATTTTACTAGAATCGGACCAGAAATTCTCTTTGTTCTCCACTGACTGGTGCAGCAATTGTAACAAAATGATGCTTCAGTTCAGTTCAGTCGCTCAGTTGTGTCCGACTCTTTGCGACACCATGAATCGCAGCACGCCAGGCCTCCCTGTTCTTCAACTCCCCGAGTTCACTCAAACTCACGTCCATCGAGTCCGTGATGCCATCCAGCCATCTCATCCTCGGTTATCCCCTTCTCCTCCTGCCCCCAATCCCTCCCAGCATCACAGTCTTTTCCAATGAGGCAACTTTCGCATGAGGTGGCCAAAGTACTGGAGTTTCAGCTTTAGCATCATTTCTTCCAAAGAACACCCAGGACTGTTCTCCTTCAGAATGGACTGGATGGATCTCCTTGCAGTCCAAGGGACTCTCAAGAGTCTTCTCCAACACCACAGTTCAAAAGCATCAGCTCTTTGGTGCTCAGCTTTCTTCATAGTCCAACTCTCACATCCATACATGACCACAGGAAAAACCATAGCCTTGACTAGATGGACCTTAGTTGGCAAAGTAATGTCTCTGTCTTTGAATATGCTGTCTAGGTTGGTCATAACTTTGCTTCCAAGGAGTAAGTTTCTTTTAATTTCATGGCTGCAGTCACCATCTGCAGTGATAATGGTGGTTAAAAAGTGCCAATAAGCACACAAACTAAGAACAGTGACAACAAAATCCAACTTAAGAATGTCAGATGCAATATTTTTAATGAAAGAAGTTTACCGCTTTCCTTTGTTTTGCCTCTATTTGCCCTTATTTTTATGTGTCATTATCATGCCTATTTTAAAAAATTATGACCCAGTTTTTCTCATTAGAAGCTCAACATATTTTATTCACTATTCAAAGCCTCTCAGATCACTAGCAAGCCATGAGAAAACTATTTCAATATTTAAAATAGAAAAATAAAAAAATTATTATAAAGGTCAGAAAAAAGGAGACTCTGAGAACAGGCAACTGAAATGACACATTCTATATTGGGGAGTTCAGAAGCATTGAATTTTGATATTTTGATGATGAAGGAGCCTGTGGAATTAGGTAGCTCCCTAATGTTTTCAGCTCATATTAAGTATAAGGACAGAACCTAGTAAAGAAAACCAAAACTAGTTCTGCGGTACTGAGAGTATTTAATTTTTCCTTCTTGAAATCAGGCCCAGCAATAAATAATGCACACACTTTTGAACAAAGCACAATTTAATTAGGAAAAAAATGAATTTTGTGTCATTCTCTAAATGAGGACTATTCTATGTAATGTACATAATATACATTATTAATTGCTCATTTTTGGATAAAATTACTTCCATTTGGAAAGGTTTTTTTTCCCCCTGAGGTCAGCAGAAAGTATAATTATGCACATTTTAAATAAAGGTATATATTTATTTATGCCTGGAGTATGTTAGAAATTAGGAAATGTTTATGTAAAAGTAAGATGAATAACAGCATAAAAGTATGTATAAAAATATTGAAAATGCCCCGCTTGAATAAGCAACCATTATGAATAGTGGGAACACAAAGGCAGGAAATCCCACTGGAGGAGAATGCCGGAGCTGAACCTGATCACAAGTGTAAAATCCTGGCTAAAATGGGCATAAAGACTGTTTCAGGTTTGGCAACGGAAACAGAGCTGAATGAAGGAGTGAGTTTTGAATGAGAACTTTACTTGCTTATTTCCCATTTTCTGAGCACACTTTGTGTACCCTGCCTCTGCATCTTTGCTGGACACAAGTCAGTGGGCCTTGGATGTTTATCAATTATCTTCTCAAGATTTCTCATGTGGAAATTCTATACAGATGTTAAAATCCAGCTTAAATGCCTCAAGCCCCACAGAGATTTTCTAATCCTTCAAGCTATGCTCTCTACCACCTCTAAATTCTTATAACACTTTATAAAACAACTCACATTGATTAGTCATTGATCTACACTAGGCAAGACCTTTACACATGTACCTGAGTTCACTGAAATTTTGCCCAAAGACTTATACATCTATTATTCTCTTCTTAAAGATAGGAAAATATGCCTAGCAAATTTAATAACTTATTTAAAGTCTCATAGTTAGGAAATGAAAGATTTGGATTCAAAACCAAAGTTAATTCTATAAAAAGTTTTATTGAATCCTCTTTTATGTAACAACTTCTTGTGAATATATTTTTTTTTTACCATGTAAAACATTTTGAGATGCAAGCAACAGAAATCCTTTTCAAACTAAACTTACGCTGTTATAATAGTACTATATATGGGGTTGTATCACAGAATTCAAGGGCAGAAAGGGCAATGGAACTTTGTGAAGGAGTGACGTGAAGGTTAGACAGTAAAGAGATGGATAGGAGCTGTAGATCTAGGGTTGGTTCCTTGCCTTTCTTCTGCCCCTGCCACACTGGTTTGAACAGGTTCAACATTAAACTCTGATTCAGGGAGCAGTCTGTTAGTCTAAGGGTTAGGGTTAGTCAAGGGCTCATCACGACCCTAGGTCTCAGACAATCAATATTTGGCCTCTCCTGGCCACAGTGATGTCTTCTGAGTTGAGCATGTGACTCAAGTAGGCCCATGAAAATGAAACTCCGAACTTTTTTTATGATGATTAGAAAAAGAGACATTCTCTTGTTTTGATGGATAATCTCTGGACATGGGACATAGAGTGATCATCAGTTTACTACTATGAGGTAGTAAATGAGGGAGGGTAGTGACTCAGGAAAATGGAGTTGGCCCCTGATTAAACTGTATCTGACCTGTATTCCAAGTGGCAGGTAGCATTAGGATTTCAGAGTATTCATTGCCTATCCCTCTAAGAACTATATTTACTACTGCCTTGACATCAGTTATTACCATGCAATCTTCTCTATGAGTTGAAAAGAGCATATGATTTTTGAGAAGAAGCTTTAGAAGCCAATAGATAGTTCTACCATTTCTTTGTATTATTCCATGAGATATCCTAGGTGGGGGTTGCTCCATCAGCCTGCTTATGAAGGTAAAGTAGAATTTTGTAGAGCACTAGCTTCCTTCAGAGAAACATTTACAACAAACTACTGGGATTTTGGAATTCTTTCTATAGCATAACCTGGTGAAAAGTGATTACTACTATCTATCATGTCTGATCCTTGCCATTGAAAAAGCCAATGCATGTCCTCCATTGTTGTAGCCAGAATGGGTTTTGTTGTTGTTGTTGTTGTTGTTGTTATTCCGTATTACAAATACCTTAACTGACAAACCCATTTTAGTCAATTGAATAATGTTAACCCTTGGTGAGAGCAGAAAAGTCCTTTAGCCTGAAAACTTCCAAAAGATATATCATTATATAATCTTGTGTATGTAATGCCCAAAAGCTTAGTGTGGGGTAGTTGTTGCTTCCAGAAGGGAGGACTCCATCTCTGTGGATGTTCACAAAGAACAGAAAAGAACTTTCCAGGTTCTGTAATCATCTTAATGAAATCATGTAGAATGAAATATAACGAATAAAATTTTACCATGTTTATTATCAAGAATTTTTTTCCTTCTATGCAAACTGTGTTCTCCCTCACAGACAAATAAAATCAAAGCTGAAGCACAAAAGTGAATCCCTTTGATGCTTATTCAAAGCATTTCAGAAGAATTAATTACAGTAATGCACTAAGAAATAGTTAAGTGTTATTATTTCTCTTCCATACATGGAACGGTGGAAGCCCTGAGAGATTAAATATCTTTGCTGGAGACCACACAGAAAATCACTGGCAGAACTCAGTGTTCCTAACCTCATTGACCTCTACAGTCTCAGTGTGGTCTGTAACCTTTTACGTCAGAACATTCACAGGAAGAGGAGACTTTTTTACCAAAACACTCTACCAACAGTAAACTACAGAGCTTGTTTTAGTGCTTATTGCCATTTATAACCTTTTTTGAGTCCACCCTCAGGATCAATAAGATATTTGAATTAAGTTATTGCAATTTCTGCAAATTAGCCATCGCCTGTTCTAAATGCCTTTTAGGAATAAACATACACAGGAAAAGACTTTGTTCAAGTATCCTTTGAACACATTCTCTTCCCTTCCTTTAATTCAACTCAGTTGTCAGAGTAGAGTTTAAAGAATGCAAGAAAACAAAAAGACCTAATGAGGAAAAAACATAAGAATGCATTACCTCCAGCAAAATAACAGTAATGTTAATAATAAATTGCTGTCATACTTGGTCTTATATTACTTAATTGTTCAAACAGACTATGTAAATAGTAATGACTTAGTTATCAAGAAAAAATGAATTCAATAGAAAATGATAAATCCCCAGCCATTTATAGAGATGAGTCCCAAGTGTAAGGGGTCAGGGTTGTAATTAAAATTTACAAACTTTCATAGTGAGCTTTGAAATCACCTTGTAAACTGTATCATTTGTTTTAGGCCATACAGCGAAACAGAATATAAATCTAAAAATAAATACTATTTTGCTTTGGTAACTTTTCCTAAGATAAGGACACTCTACATAAGCATAATACATTTACCACTTAGCTATCATACTTATACATATATTTAAGCCAAAAGACTATTAGATACACTTTTAAAATTTGAGATCTTAATTTTAACAGAGAAAATATTTTTATTGTTGTATTAATATCTGTATTTAACTTATTGTTGCTTAATATTTTAACTATCTAAAAATTGTAGTACTGAGTCTGCTTTTAGCCTGCTTCCCTCCCCTCAACCCCCCCAAAAGGTTCAATTCTACTTAATTAATCAAGGAAAATAGAACAGTTCTTAGATCCGTAGACTACCTGAGGGAAACTAGCACTCTTTCTCAGCTCTCATTTATGCCATGGAATGTTTCATGCAACTTATTTGCATCTTACTTTATTTTTCCCATTGTGCTAATTTTACAAGAGCCTAAGCAAATCTTGTCAGCATCATTATAGGAGCCCCAGAATTCTGCTAGAGAAGCAAAATCAGAGAACATACACATGTGTATACAAAAATGGAAGCCTAAACTTTCACAAAACAGTATAAATATCAATCTAAACAGAAACAATTTAAAAACCATTAATCTTTTTTGATGCAAATATCTGGTAAGCAAAATGGGAATACTGGATTCAAATAATTGCATTCTGCTGTACTATTAAATGTCAAGTTTCATGATCTATACTTTAAAAATCAATCCATACACATGTAGAAATATTTTATGCCAAGACAAATTCTGAGTATAAGCTCTTGCCTTTGAAATGTCATTTTTGGAAGAACTAGATATTACATAATACCTTACTCATTTCAACTAACTCATCCATTATTTATATTCTTTTAAATAAAATTCCAAGCAAAGAGCTCTATAATTGTGGAAGTGAGGACTAAGTAACAATGGTGAATTTTAGGACACAAGCGACCTGTAAGCTGTCCCACAGTTTTGTCAATAGATGCTTGTCTTTGATTTTGGAGAATTTACAGTGTGATGAACTTTGACTTTTGCTTATGCACTCTGTGAATTGTATGAGACTGAGTAAATTATGAAATGGGTTACGGGTAGAAGGCAATGCCTTGACAGCAGAAGCCAGGAGAGAACACTGGCCTCTAAGTCGGGAAAAATAATCTTGTGATATTTGTCAAAGACACTGCCAAATTCCATGTGTGTTTTGTCAAAATATAACAGTGGCTGTGGCAATTGTGGATCAGCTGGGGATATCGTTCTTTCAGTTCTTTTGAAATATTTAGCACTGTAAAGAATAAAGATTTCTAACATTTACCTTTCACCACAGCCCTGAAATGCTACTATTCATATTGGAAACAAAGATCATAACATATTCTCTTGGAAAAAAATTCATGATGTGAAATGTAATTTTGAAATAGCATCCTATGAACACACTGAGGAATTTAAAGCAAAGATGAGGGGAAGGGAGAGAGAGTTTACACACACACACACACACACACACACTTCAATTTTATTGAAGATACTGATTCTTCCCAAACCTGATGTGGATATTATTTCACATTTTAAAAACCTTTTCCAACGTGCTCTAGGAAAGCTGAAGGTGGATAGGGATGACAGTGGTATATATTGTTCATTCATGTATTCATTCATTCATCGAACCTTAATTTAGCTCATGCTAGATGCCACATTCTGAGGATACAAAATCAAGCACACACAGTCCTTGCCTTTGGGGAATTCATAATCCATTTGCGAGAAAGACAGATTACTCATTATAAAGATTACTGCACGAAAAGTGCTAACTCGGGGCTTTCTAAAGATTGTTAAAAGAGACTAGAACAGGGGCACTTCAATAAAATCTGAGTTTTAAATATTCAAAGAAAGGTCATTTTAAGGCTGGTTTTTCAGGGATCTGCCCATATGCATTAAAGAGGCCCAGAAGGATGAGCAGGAGTGCATTTCTGCCAGAGGGAACAGCATGTGGAAGGAAGGGAACAGCATGGAATAGCTTCATATGGTGGGGGAGGTACAGTAGGATATTGGCTGAAAGGCTGGAAATTAGACTGAGAGACAGGCTGAAGCCAGACGAAGGAAGCCATTGCCTGACCAAGGGGACTAAAGGCCGTGGAGAGCACTGGCACACTGTCAGCCTGTGTTCCAGGGAAGGTCTGCATTTTAGAAAGGTCATCCTGGGAGAATAGGAGATACACCAAGAGGGTCAGTCAGCAGGCACTTCCGTTATTCTGATTCTTTTTGATCTGCAAGGGAGAGTTTCTTTGTATTTGTTCAGATTCTGCCCTCTGTGGCAGAAAAATATACCTCTGTACACAGAATAGCCAAGTGTCTCCTTTCTGAAATCCCCTTCATTCATACCAACGGAGAATGTTAATTTTAAGAAACAGAATTAAGCCATCATGATATCTAGAAGAGCCAAAAATGAATTATTAGCACATTTCTGCCATTCACAGAGATCTGAATGTGTAAGGAAGAGAATTTGCAGCTCAGTTTTTGCCCCACTGTAGAGGGGAACAGTTGGGAAAGAAGAGAGTTTAATATCATGAAGTCTCCCAAGGGATAGAGAAATGAAGAGGGCAGAACCTCCGGGGGGGGGGGACCCTAAATGATAGTTGGGGCAGGCTCCGAAGGAATATTCAAGGTGCATGATGGGAAAAGCTGGGACATTTGAATTTTCATTCCCATTTGAGAGTTAATTTTCTTTTCTACCTTGGGAAAAGCACTTAATTCTCTTAACTTGTTTGTTTCCAAAGAAAAGTCACATAGGAGTAGAGAATATCTGAAATCCCTTCAAGGTCTAATATTCAAATGTTCAGCTCCCTGACTTATGGTGGTTCGACTTAGATTTTTTCAACTTTACAGTAGTTTGAAAGCAATACACATCCCATAGAAATTGTACTTTGAATTTTGATCTTAGGCTAGCCATGTGCAGTGCAATATTCTTTCACACTGCTGGGCAGCAGCAGCCAGCTGGAGCTCCCAGTCAGCAGTGCGATCATGAAGATAAACAATCTATACCTTTATCCCACTTTGCTTTCCACTTTCAGTACAGAAGCTTCGCATGTGAGACCTTCTCAGGCTTCACCCTGTGTGTCTCTCTCTTTGGCTGGTGCAGATTTGTGTCCATTTGCTATAATAAAAGTGTAATCATGTGCAAAAATACATAGCATTTTCCTAAGTTCTGGGAATTATTTCAATGAATTACTGAACCTGCAGTGTTAGTGGAAATCTCCAAATTGGTAGCCAGTTGATCAGAAGTATAAGAGGGCCTGAGTGAGTGAGTGAAGTTGCTCGGTCATGTCCAGCTCTTAGCGACCCCATGGACTGTAGCCTAACCAGGTTCCTCCGTCCATGGGATTTTCCAGGCAGGAATACTGGAGTGGGTTGTCGTTTCCTTCTCCAGGAGATCTTCCCGACCCAGGGATTGAACCCAGGTCTCCTGCATTGTAGGCAAACGCTTTACCGTCTGAGCCACCAGGGAAGAGGGCCTGGGTGCCCCCAAACTTGGCTGTTATCTGACATAAGGGGAGTTCCGTGAGAACTATTTCTGTAATCTGAGAATTCTGTGCTAGATTTGGATAGTTAGCATCAAAATTGCATTATTAGGGCTTATGGGATATTTTGGCAGATTTTTAAATTAAATTTGTTTTTAAAGAATTTAGATATATTTTTACAAGTAAACTTTCTGGAGTGCAAATGCGTCATTACAATATCCAGGAAAGAGTTAAATGTGAATTCAACAGAGGTCTCTTGAAAAGAAAAAGTGAACAGTATTGAATTGTTGCTAGAAGAGAAGATTAAATGAAGAGAGTATCTTTGCAACTATTGAACAAGAGAAAAGGACAGAGAATAATATTTTTAAAGAGGGGGGCAATCAAACTTCTCATAATTTTTTTTTAAAAGAGACCCAGTAGTATAAAATAGTAAAATAAAGAAACAAATAAATAATAAAAGTTGATATCCAGATTCATCAGGATTTTATATAAGGTCAAGTACGAGGGGAGTTTAGAGTACAGCTCACTGGGAAAAGATAATTCTATTTGAAAAATCTGGTAAAAGGTAAGCATGGTAAGGCTTTGTGAGAAATCTCACTAATTTAGCATAAAGAATGTTGGAATTCGTTTATAGTGAGATGTAATTGTGACGGCTGAAGCTCCAGTATTTTGGTCATCTCATGTGAACAGCCAGCTCTTTGAAAAAGTCCCTGATGCTGGTAAGATTGACAGCACTAGGAGAAGAGGGCCTCAGAGGATGAGATGGTGGGACGGCATCGCCGATGCAATGAATATGAACTTGGGCAAACTTCAGGAGATGGTGAGGGACACAGAGACCTAGAGTGCTGCTGTCCATGGGGTCATAAAGTTGGAGACGACTGGGCAACTGAACAATTGTGACAGACAATTGGGACTGACATAAAATCACTACTACATATAAAATAGATAGCTAATAAGGACCTATTGCATAGCATAGGGAACTCTATTCAATATTCTGCAATGACCTATATGAGAAAAGAACTTTTTAAAAAGTGGACATATGTGTATGTATAACAGATCCACTTTGCTGTACCTCTGAAACTAATACAACACTTTAAATCAATTATATTCCAATAAAATTTTTTTTAAATGTGATATGGCCTTTTCTCATAAAGGGAAAATAAAAATTCCAAAAAAAAAAAGAGAGTAATGTTAGGACAATTCAGTTGCTTTTTCAGATAGTTAATTTTTTCAGTAATGCAAATAAGCTGACATCTTGCATACTGATTTCATGAGACAGTGTAAGTTTAACTTAAGAAAACGGAATCATCATGTCCTTTTCCATAAGTATATAATCAAATGTAACTTTGTTTCCTGATTGGCAGTTTTAGAAGGCAGCATTCAATTCAGAGGAGAGGGCAATCCACGTGCTATATAATTGCAATCATTAGGAAATAGAGGAAGAACACTTAGATGAATCAATAAAAGCACCATAAAATTCTGTTCAAGTATTTTTTCACAGACTCTGTATGCAGAAGAGAGAAAAAAAACAAAACCTAGAGTTCTTTTAATCGAAACATACAGTGTACAGGTGAGTCAGTTGTCTGTGCTAAAGCACTTATCACTTCTAGAAGTCTGGTGGTCTTCCTGGTGTGATGTGGGGGTGCAGCTAAGTGATCTAAAAGAGAATATTCATCAGTGACGTGGCTGATCACTGCTGTTTTCTGTAGAGCTACCACTAGCTCTTTCTTGAGAGAGCCTTTCAAGTTGTAAAATTAGAGAACAGTCGTTCACTGGTTCATCAATCCTTCTGACAAACTCTTATTCATCATTTAAGGCCCAGAAGCCACATTGGCAGACTTAATTACACCGTTAATTAAGGTCCTATAGCTTTTTATACCTGTATTCTCATTGGTACATGCATCCACTTATATATTCCCTCTTCATAAATGTTTTGCCTGACCAAAATGTTGTGCATTGATCATATGTGTGTGAGCATGTGTACAAAGTATTAATGTGCATTGACACTGTTTTGTTCCACAAAGACAAAGAAATTCAGGGAAATTGTCACTGACCAAGTTATTCCATCCTCTTGTTTTCTTGTCCTGCAGGATGTTGCCTTTCTTGTACTGCTGGAGCTAGGTCATCTCTGTGATCTAGCTCACAGTAAAATGCAAAGGAAAAATACAAAAGAATTCACTCTTTATTTTAATGCAGTGCTTTTGAAGTACCACTCATTACTCCAGTAAGTTCATTACTAAGCTTTGTCACAAGTGCACATCAATCTCCAATGGAATCTGGTATATGTAGTCTCTAATGGGGTGGCCGTGTACATCCATTACCATGAAGAAAGGATAGAATGGTTTTCAGGGGAAGTCCATAAATTTGCCACATTTAGTATATATACAACATAAGACGGAAAAACATCCAAAGAGTAATTGAGAAGAAAAAACAAAAACAAAACCCTGAATGTTCTCTGGCAGTGTTTCTCAACTAAGGACAATTTGTCTCCCCAGGGAACATTTGACAATGTCAAGGGATATTTTCAGTTGTTACAAATGGAGGTGGGTTGCTACTGGCATTTAGCACATAAGAGGTCAAGGATGCTACTGATCATCCCACAATACATAAAGAAAACAGCCTACATCACAGAGAAAATTATCTGGCTCAAAATGTCAATGTCAAGTTGAGAAACTTCACTTCATAGAATAATCTTTGTATCTTTAAAATATTGCATGCCATTTTGAACAAATCAGGAACACAGAAGTTATGTGAGGATAATGTGTTCGAGATACTCATGTTTCTTTGTGTCACCCCTGCTTGACTTGAAGCAATTTGAGATTAGAAATCTTGTTCTGTTCTTGTTTTCATTACAGGCACCAGGGCAATCAGTTCACAGTCTTGGATGAATAACAATAACATGGAGCATCTTTTCTGTGCAGTGTTATGTACCAGACTCTCTGGTGGTTGCTACAAAATCCATGGACCCTATTCCTAGGTCCTTGTTATTGACAGTCATTATTTTTGCTACTTCTGCTTCTTTATTCTCCCTCAATATAAGCAATATCTCAACTCATTTTTATCACATTCATAGGGATATCTCTGTGTTCAGATTGCGTCCAACACCATGGGCATCTCATTTGGAAAGTCCAAGTTAGTGACCCATAGCCATGTCTATCACATTAAGACACAGGTTATCTCAAATGTTTTTGTCAAGAATTCAGGCAAAACAGGAAATATCACTAAATGATTAACTGTTTAACAACTCAGCTCTGTTGAAAATAGAATTAAGATTTAAAAGACAATAAAGAGGATGGTTGTTATTTAACTATTCAAAGTGGGAAATGGAAAGAAAATCTTAGGTTTTGTAAGATGCTGTGGCATAACCAGAACACTCAAAAAGCTAAGAGGAATGAATTAGGGAAATGAGCAGAGCATTTGATGAATTTCATATGAACTTTTGACCTTTTCAAGGGTTGCAAAATGTCTTTCCTACCCGGTGATACAGTCTCCCAAGCAACTTCCATTTTTCTTTGTCTTCTCTCTCTTTCTCTGTCTCTCTTCCTTTTACTTTCTATCTTTCTATTTTTCTCCCTCCCTCCCTTTTCACACTGTCCAGTCTTTATTTCTAGGCCATCAATTCAGCCTTTCCTCTCCCTAACCTAGTGCCTTTTGCAAACTGTCTTAACCCAGGTCAGAGGTCGTAAAATATGAAGGCTCATTTCTCTCAATCTTCATATATCCTCTGACTTTCAGAGACCAAGAGTGATTTTGCAGCACTGCCTCGGTGTTCTACATTAAGGGGAAAAAAAGTGTTACGATCATGATCAACCACATGGTGGGTGAGGAATCAGAGAAAAGGCCGCATAGTGCATGAAGCTTATTGAATAGCAAACAGCTTTCTCTGAAATTAAGGCTGCCTCCCCTGATGCAAATCAGATGCTTACATAATGCTCCTTTCTTGGAGGATGACCAGGGAGTGACGGGATTAAGACGCCCCTTTGTGGTGTGGCAAAGCTTTTCTGTCTTCTTGCTTAAAGCAGAACATTTTGACATATTAACTGGATGGGCAGAAAAAAATGTATCTAAAGCTATTGAATGCACCTATTTTCTTGATATGATTTATACCAAACCTCTTTCCAAGAGTTCTGAAGCAGCTGGAAACTACTATAATGTTTCTGCCCTTTCCCCCTCCCACTTGTCTGTCTCTCCATATCCTTCATCCTTTCCATAATCCTTAGATATGCATGCCTGAAAAATAGAAAAACTGATCACAGCATGAATAAAAAAGAAACCCATCTTGTTCTCACAGGATTTTATAATTTAACATCATTTTGTAATATCAATTATACATACATGGGCTACAGTGTTGTTTTTTTTTTTTAAATGGATGGCACACTGAATTAGGACCGGTGATCCGGCTGCTGTCTTTGCATAAAACCAGATTCCAGTTTGACAGGCGGTATGCATCACCACACATCCTGAAGAAAATGCTCTGTTGTGTTTACATGTGTCTTCTCAGCAGCTGATTTCTGAATTTGGGCACTGATGCATGGCATGTATTAGAGATTGGGCTATACCTCCTACTGTGCAATCCAAATAAAGCAAATTGCATTTCCTATAAGACTACCCTGCCTTCCTTTCTTTTCTCATTTTATCATCCCTTCACTTTCTCCTATTTTCTTCTTTCTTTCCTTTGCCCCTCGTCATTCCTTCCTTTAATATTTTCCTCTTTTGATCATATTTTTCCCTTTTCTGCTAATCTTGAGACTCCTTGAAAATAGCACTATATACCTTTATACTTTTCAGGGTCTGGCCATAAAAGGCTGTCAATAAATATTTATGAAGTAAACTGTGATGCAATTTCCAATAGTTAGAAGCATCTTTATTTAAGATGACGGCATAATGCTAATACATAGAAATTGTCCCTTTGTCATTGTTGTCAGTTACCACTTGTCATCATCTTTGACATCATCATCATCATACCACACTGAGCGCCTACTTTCCATACTTAGTAAGTACTATTTCATTTTACTCTATTGTGGCCTTGTTAGTATAAAATGGAGATAATAATAATACCTTCTCCAGAGGTTTCTTGTGAAGATTATACGGAATGGTATGTATAAAGTTCCTAATAAATTACTTGAATAAGAAATAGTCTGTAAATGTTAGCTATAGATATAATGATTATTTTAATCCCTATCTTACACCTGAAGAAATAGGAACAGAGAAGTTAGGTGATTACCAAAGGTCACTCAGCTGGAAAGCGACAGAAATTAGAAACAAACTCCCAATTCTGGCTCCGTAGACAAGGCCATTCCAACATTGCCTTTCTGCCTCCAAAGTTCTGGACAAGAGTAGCAATAAAAAAATCAAAAGAATAACTGTGACAAGTTAGAGAAAGAAAATTTTTCTTAAAAAAAATTGGTAAAGAGGGAACAAATTTCTAAATGAAAATAAATAATGTCCAAAGTTTTAACCCTGACCATGAAAGTCTTTATCACAGTTTGGGAGCACAATGCAATGATACTTACATCAGAAGTTTATCTATGAAGTTACTTTTCCTGTTAAAGTTTAGAAGAAAAAGAATTCATGGAAGAAAAATAAAAGAAAAGCTAATTGTTAAAATTATTTCAAATAAACAGAACATTTATCAACGATCATATTTTAGTGATTCCCATACCATTGTTTATTATTGCCATCTTATTTTCTGTGCATAAAAGAAAGAAAAAATTCAGCCAACCAAGTGACACAATGCCTTCTTATCACTTAGACTTTTAAACTTCAAGTAATAAAAGAGCCTTTTTAGACACTGAAACATAATTTGACCCTATTTATCTTTTATCTACATGAAATAAATCAGCAAATGATACCCATTAAAGTATTCCTAAAATGTCTTTCTATTCAGAATCTTTTTAATCACTTTCCGAACAGAGCCATCATTGTCCGTGTTTTCCCCCATGATATCCTCTATACCGAAAGAATGTTGGTGCAGCATTTCTTAACAGAGTCTATATGGAAATTAAAACTACTGATGCTTGGTTTTTAAACCACATTGTAATTACACAGGATCACTCTGCTGCTGATTTCAGTTTCAGAATGCTGCTACACACTTCTATTGTGTGCCTCCCACGGCTCCTACCATATTATATATGAAGTGTTTAAGAAATGTTTCACTAGTGTACTGTGCACAGGTTTTGGGTTTAGTCTGTGTGTGTGTGTGTGTGTGTGTGTGTATAGAAGAGTAAATTAAACAAGGTAAGCAGAAGAAAAGCAATCATATAGACAAAGACTTCGTCAAACAAACAAAAGCTTGTAGAACTCATCGCCAGCAGACTTACACTACAAAAAATGTTAAAGAGTCTATGTCAGGCAAAATTAGAATACATATGAAAATTTGAACTTATATAATTAATCCTAGAAATCATATAAACTAAACTGTGTACGTTTTTTTCTTATCTTATTAAAGAGCTAAATATCTCTGAAAAAAAAAAGTAGCAAAATATTATGGGTTGTTTAACATATATAGAAGCAAAATATAGCACAAAAATAGCAAAATAGATGGAAGTGAGGAAGTGGAAAGATGTGAAAGTATACAGTTGTAAAACAAAGTGAAATGGAATAATGTAATTTGCGGTGAGAGAATATAATTTAAAGGTAGAATATATCCTAAACCACAGAAAATAACAGAATAGAGGAAAAAGTAACAGAAGAGATAGTATAAATATAAAATAATAACAAGTCAGTAGATTTAAATTTATTTAGCAGTTATTTTTAAAATATGGCCTAAACCCCTCAAGTAAAAGGTAGAGAGTGCCAGATCGGATAAAAAAATTAAGATCAAATGCCTCCTACATAAAGCCCATCTTAAATATAAAAATATTGATAGGTTAAAAGTATAATATGGAAAAATAGACGCCAAGCAAATACTGATTGAAAGGAAAGGCAAGTGACTATATAATTCACAAAATAGAATATAGAAAGTTCTTATATAGCTGGAAGACAATTCTCCATGTGTCTCTAATATATCCTCACGTCTTGTGATTTCATTTATTATGGATAATCCTTTTAAGAACTGTGTCTGCCTTCATCTCCAGGGAATAAGGCAGATTTGTTTGCTGTCTAGGATAATAAAGATAATGTCCTCCAGGGAAAATGTTGGGCAGGTCTCCTAGCAGCCTTCTTTATAGGATTGGGATTTCTCAAGGTCAGGGTTTCTCAACTGGACACAAACCCATTGTGGGTTCAGCATCTGCCTGGGTTTACACTTTGTCTTGCACTCATAACAGTTAGGGGAAAGGAAGAGTTGATACTATTTCC